>WNWK01003915.1:0-152645 GCA_009830355.1 Cherax destructor
CTTTATTTCTACAAGTACATGTACAAGGTATACAGTCCTAGAATGACATCAATGACATACTACTATATAGAAAGCCACTTGTTATGCAGAGCATTTACGGCAAATTAGGTCAGTTTTGTCCCAGGATGCGACCCACCCCAGTCGACTAACACCCAGGTACCTATTTTACTGATAGGTGACCAGACACAGCAGGTGTCTTAACAAAACACGTCAAATGCTTCCACCAGTACCGGTATCTTTAACCTACAAATTATTGATAAAACCATACCATGTGGGTAATTAATTATGGCATAAGTGAAACAAATTCCCGAGTAACGTTATTGAAGTTAAAACCTTGTGTAGCTTTCAACACAGAGTGACAAGTACATAAGTGGGTGTGGGTGGGTGGGACTTACACGTGCCTAGCACGGCCAGTACCCTCCTAAAGCACTGCTCACACAGTGCCCTCCTCCAGCACTGATGGCACAGTGCCTCCTCCAGCACTGATGGCACAGTGCCCTCCTCCAGCACTGATGGCACAGTGCCCTCCTCCAGCAGTGCTGGCGCAGTGCCCTCCTCCAGCAGTGCTGGCGCAGTGCCCTCCTCCAGCAGTGCTGGCGCAGTGCCCTCCTCCAGCAGTGCTGGCGCAGTGCCCTCCTCCAGCAGTGCTGGCGCAGTGCCCTCCTCCAGCAGTGCTGGCGCAGTCCCCTCCTCCAGCAGTGCTGGCGCAGTCCCCTCCTCCAGCAGTGCTGGCGCAGTCCCCCTCCTCCAGCAGTGCTGGCGCAGTCCCCTCCTCCAGCAGTGCTGGCGCAGTCCCCCTCCTCCAGCAGTGCTGGCGCAGTCCCCTCCTCCAGCAGTGCTGGCGCAGTCCCCCTCCTCCAGCAGTGCTGGCGCAGTCCCCTCCTCCAGCAGTGCTGGCGCAGTCCTCCTCCAGCAGTGCTGGCGCAGTCCCCTCCTCCAGCAGTGCTGGCGCAGTCCCCCTCCTCCAGCAGTGCTGGCGCAGTCCCCTCCTCCAGCAGTGCTGGCGCAGTCCCCTCCTCCAGCAGTGCTGGCGCAGTCCCCTCCTCCAGCAGTGCTGGCGCAGTCCCCTCCTCCAGCAGTGCTGGCGCAGTCCCCTCCTCCAGCAGTGCTGGCGCAGTCCCCTCCTCCAGCAGTGCTGGCACAGTCCCCTCCTCCAGCAGTGCTGGCGCAGTCCCCTCCTCCAGCAGTGCTGGCGCAGTCCCCTCCTCCAGCAGTGCTGGCGCAGTCCCCTCCAGGTCCTCCTCCAGCAGTCCCTCCTCCAGCAGTCCTCCTCAGCAGTCCCCTCCTCCAGCAGTCCCTCCTCCAGCAGTCCCCTCCCAGCAGTCCCTCCTCCAGCAGTCCCTCCTCAGCGTCCCTCCCAGCAGCCCCCTCCTCCAGCAGTGCCCTCCTCCAGCAGTGCTGGCACAGTCCCCTCCCCAGCAGTGCTGGCACAGTCCCCTCCCCAGCAGTGCTGGCACAGTCCCCTCCTCCAGCAGTGCTGGCACAGTCCCCTCCTCCAGCAGTGCTGGCACAGTCCCCTCCTCCAGCAGTGCTGGCACAGTCCCCTCCTCCAGCACTGCTGGCACAGTCCCCTCCTCCAGCACTGCTGGCACAGTCCCCTCCTCCAGCACTGCTGGCACAGTCCCCTCCTCCAGCACTGCTGGCACAGCCCCCCTCCTCCAGCACTGCTGGCACAGTCCCCTCCTCCAGCACTGCTGGCACAGTCCCCTCCTCCAGCACTGCTGGCACAGTCCCCTCCTCCAGCACTGCTGGCACAGTCCCCTCCTCCAGCACTGCTGGCACAGTCCCCTCCTCCAGCACTGCTGGCACAGTCCCCCTCCTCCAGCACTGCTGGCACAGTCCCCTCCTCCAGCACTGCTGGCACAGTCCCCTCCTCCAGCACTGCTGGCACAGTCCCCTCCTCCAGCACTGCTGGCACAGTCCCCCTCCTCCAGCACTGCTGGCACAGTCCCCTCCTCCAGCACTGCTGGCACAGTCCCCTCCTCCAGCACTGCTGGCACAGTCCCCTCCTCCAGCACTGCTGGCACAGTCCCCTCCTCCAGCACTGCTGGCACAGTCCCCCTCCTCCAGCACTGCTGGCACAGTCCCCTCCTCCAGCACTGCTGGCACAGTCCCTCCTCCAGCACTGCTGGCACAGTCCCCTCCTCCAGCACTGCTGGCACAGTCCCCTCCTCCAGCACTGCTGGCACAGTCCCCCTCCTCCAGCACTGCTGGCACAGTCCCCTCCTCCAGCACTGCTGGCACAGTCCCCTCCTCCAGCACTGCTGGCACAGTCCCCTCCTCCAGCACTGCTGGCACAGTCCCTCCTCCAGCACTGCTGGCACAGTCCCCTCCTCCAGCACTGCTGGCACAGTCCCTCCTCCAGCACTGCTGGCACAGTCCCCTCCTCCAGCAATGCTGGCACAGTCCCCTCCTCCAGCAGTGCTGGCACAGTCCCCTCCTCCAGCTGTGCTGGCACAGTCACCTCCTCCAGCTGTGCTGGCACAGTCACCTCCTCCAGCAGTGCTGCCACAGTCACCTCCTCTAGCAGTGCTGCACAGTCCCTCCTCCAGCTGTGCTGCACAGTCCCCTCCTCCAGCAGTGCTGCCACAGTCCCTCCTCCAGCACTGCTGACACAGTCCCCTCCTCCAGCACTGCTGGCACAGTCCCCTCCTCCAGCACTGCTGGCACAGTCCCCTCCTCCAGCAGTGCTGGCACAGTCCCCTCCTCCAGCAGTGCTGGCACAGTCCCCTCCTCCAGCAGTGCTGGCACAGTCCCCTCCTCCAGCAGTGCTGGCACAGTCTCCTCCTCCAGCAACATTACTGGCGGCTTACTGACTCACATCTTGCCTACTTGGCAAGATTTAATTATTTGGATAACGTCACTGGCCCCGGATGACAAGTGTGGTAATTTAATTCTACAGCTGACAGAGGCAGAGAGAATCTTAACTCCAGATTGGTGGAGAGGGTGGTTGGCAACTACTGGGTTTTGGATGGTGGGTCGTGGGGTTGTGGAGAAGCAGTGATGAGTTTTTGGGTTGAGGAATAGTGATTGGTATTTGGGTGGTGGGGAGCGGAGGGTTTTGGGTTTTCGGTAAATGGAGGTGAGGTGATCAACCTTGACGGCCAGGTGACTGGTTGTTGGTTCTTGGATGGTCTTATTTCTCATTTTCATTAACCCCGTAATGGTAGATCGGTGGGCGTGGGAGGGCGTGGGGTGGCTAGTTGTGGGGAGGTGGCAAGAAGGGTTGGGTGTTCGTGGGGGCAGAGCTGTAGTCAATGAAGTGGTCGGTGGTGGGCAGTGAAATGGTGAGTCGTGAGGTGGTGGAGGGTGGGAAAGTCGGTTGTGAGGTAGTAGGAGGTGGGTAGGTCAGTCGGGAGGTAGTGAGAGGTGGGTCGGTGGTCGGGAGGTAGTGGGAGATGGGTTGGTCAGTCGTGAGGTAGTGAGAGGTGGGTTGGTCAGTCGTGAGGTAGTGGGAGGTGGGTTGGTCAGTCGTGAGGTAGTGAGAGGTGGGTTGGTCAGTCGTGAGGTAGTAGGAGGTGGGTTGGTCAGTCGTGAGGTAGTGGGAGGTGGGTTGGTCAGTCGTGAGGTAGTGGGAGGTGGGTTGGTCAGTCGTGAGGTAGTGGGAGGTGGGTTGGTCAGTCGTGAGGTAGTGGGAGGTGGGTTGGTCAGTCGTGAGGTAGTGGGAGGTGGGTTGGTCAGTCGGGAGGTAGTGAGAGGTGGGTTGGTATGTGGTGGCTACTTCATGTATGTACCAGGTCGTGGACGCATCGTCACATGTACGTTTCAGTTCATGTACATACCATCTTGTTCACGTGCCATTATGTGTACGTAGTGGCTGGTGGAAGCAAGAGTTCCCTGGAGGAAACAGGGCATAACGCATACGTCGGTATTAACAACCTCCTCCTCCACTCGCTATCAAATTCTGAAGACTCAACCACATAAATTTGGTCTTCTCCTCCTCCTCCTCCTCCTCCTCCTCCTCCTCCTCCTCCTTCTCTCCCTCTTACCCTCCAGGACTCCACCCCTTCCTTCATCCCTCCTTCATTTTGTTCGTTCCTTCCACACTTCCTCCTCCTCTTACTCTCTCTCTTCTTCCTTCCCTCTATCGCGCCTCTGGTTATGTTGTCATTCATTTTCTTCCCTTTCCAATCTTGCTATTTATCTTCACACTCTCCTCCTCCTCCTCTTCCTTCTCCTCTTCCTTTTTCTCAACTTCCTCATCGTATTTTCCATGATCTAGCTTGTCCTTTTTGGTGTGTTCTTGAAAAAATGTATCGATGAGTTGTGTTCATGAGTAACACTCACCTTGAGGATGGGCATCCATGAGTAACACTCACCTTGAGGATGGGCATATATGAGTAACACTCACCTTGAGGAGGGGCATCCATGAGTAACACTCACCTTGAGGATGGGCATCCATGAGTAACACTCACCTTGAGGATGGGCATCCATGAGTAACACTCACCTTGAGGATGGGCATCCATGAGTAACACTCACCTTGAGGATGGGCATCCATGAGTAACACTCACCTTGAGGATGGGCATCCATGAGTAACACTCACCTTGAGGATGGGCATCCATGAGTAACACTCACCTTGAGGATGGGCATCCATGAGTAACACTCACCTTGAGGATGGGCATCCATGAGTAACACTCACCTTGAGGATGGGCATCCATGAGTAACACTCACCTTGAGGATGGGCATCCATGAGTAACACTCACCTTGAGGATGGGCATCCATGAGTAACACTCACCTTGAGGATGGGCATCCATGAGTAACACTCACCTTGAGGATGGGCATCCATGAGTAACACTCACCTTGAGGATGGGCATCCATGAGTAACACTCACCTTGAGGATGGGCATCCATGAGAAACACTCACCTTGACGATGGGCATCCATGAGTAACACTCACCTTGAGAATGGGCATCCATGAGTAACACCTTGAAGTAGTACATCCATGAGTAGCATTCACCTTGAGGTTGTTTCCCTAAATTAGTGTGACCATGAGATAGTACTTTTATTCAGTCACTAGAACGAGATATATAAAATGGTTATAATCATAACCATAATTCTGAAACAGGTGGACCGGTAAGCCAGCGGAAGGCCTCGGTCACATGACTATAACTTCAGCTGTGGGTCATCGCGTCACGAAACACTTGTCATGTTTCCTGACAAACCTTACCAAGACTAGGAGGACAAGTTGCAGTTAGGTTTAAAACCATTCACCCATATGCACAAGTTAGACCATTCTGGTATAACGTTGCAGCGAACCCAAACTGATGTACCACGAGTCACTAGCATGGGACAAGATGACGTCCCCTAGCATCATGAGTCACTAGCAAGGGGACAAAATGACGTCCACTAGCATCATGAGTCATTAGCATGGGACAAGACGACGGCCACTAGCATCATCTACTTAGTCTTTTGTAACGTTGCTGGAGATACATTTGCTACTCTTGAAAGATTTTAATACTTTAATCCCTAATATGTATACAGATGAAAGTAAACTCTCATCGTATGTACTGAGAAATACACGTGTATTAGTGTTAATACACGGAGATACATGATTAACGGTGTGTATATACTAAGACATTCACACCTCAGGGGTATATTCATACCTCAGGGGGTATATTTACACATCATGGGGTATATTCACACAACAGGAGATATATTCACACCTCATGGGGTATATTCATACATCAAAGGGGTATATTCACAAGTCAGGGGATATATTCACACCTCGGGGGGTATATTCATACCTCAGGGTGTATATTCACACTTCAGGGGTTATATTCACATATCAAGGGGTATATTCCCACCTCAGGGGGGTACATTCACACCTCAGAGGGTATATCCACACCTCAGGTTGTATTCACATCTCAAGGTGTATATTCACCCCTCAGGATGTATACTCACACCTCAGGGGATTTATTCACACCTCATGGGGTATATTCATACCTCAGGGGTATATTCATACCTCAGGGGGTATATTCACACCCCAGGGGGTATATTCACACTTCAGGGGGGATATTCACTAGTATGATTCCCAGATTTTAAATTCGCTCATTGCTTATTCTGTTCCACCTCGGAAGAAAACACGACCGACAACTTTTGAAGGAGATACAATAGTTTTTAGGTTTTGTACAGAAGCACAGCAGGTCTACGAAGTACGTCCAAATATATAGTATGACCGTCTACATCATCCACATTTGATGTTAATGTCTGTAAGACCACTGTATCTATTGAAAGGTTAGAAACTAAATAAAATGCAACACACGAAGAAAAACTTATTTTTATGATATTTCGATTGGAATTTTGCGATCTTTGAACTTTCTTTCCTAGGTAAGGTTTGTCAGGATACAGGACAAGTGTTTCCGCAGCTGGAGCTTTTGGTCATCTGACCGACGCCTTCCACTGGCTTACCGGTCCACTCCTTTAAAAATGATGGTTAGGATTATAACCATTTCTTTCCGGGTATTGGCAGCAGACGGAGGACACCACTTATAGAAAGAAGACAATGGAGTTCTCTATGACCGCCGACCCCTCCCCTTCCCCTACCTCAGTCCCATCACTGATAATCTTTATATGTCTGATGGTCTCTCGAAGCATGACAAAGATTTTCCGGTCTCGCACTCTCAAGGATCTTCGTTCAGGAAGTCTGAGGGCTGACCAAGGGCCTTCAAGAGCCTCTTGGTGTTCTTGTTGGCCATGTGTGGCAGATCAGCTGCAGCGCCCTTTTCCTGATCAATGGTCATCCACTCCGGAGATTTCTTTGCTACAGCTTCTCCTTCATGGGAGTTAGGACCGCTAACTTGATCTAGACACGTACCTACTTTCCGAAGAGAGCCAGTGCTACCAATTCCTTTTTAAGGTGGCAGAGATTTTGTGGGTAGTCCCTGGAAGCTATATTGGCAACGGAGTGGCTGATTACCTCGTACTACTGGAGCTTCTCCACTAAGGAAAGGCTGGGCCGCTGAAGATCACTGGAGCCTGAAGAACAGATGACATATCTCGGAAGGTGTTTTCTCCATGACTGTCAGCCAGAACTCGGAGCGGAACACCCACTCGTGAAGATTGTAGGTAGCTTTAGCCATCGAGTAAGAACTGTACCTCGCTGTTTAAACCAGAGGTACCATGGCTGCGTTCTGAGTTCGGGGGGTCGCTGTAACTCGCCTTAAGGCACCTTTCATGCCCTTCTAGAAATTCTGCCCTAACAGATTATGTGTCTGTTTCTTCAGCTTTTATGCAACAATTCAAGTTTTCTCGAACAAATAGTGCCACTCTAACCCTTTCTCGTTCTTTTATCAATGTGGAATAATTAAACATTTTAATATGGCATTTGGCAGTCCTATCCTGACTCTAACATTGACTCTTCCTGAACACGCAATAAATCCTAACTCCTTTATCTTGTTTCTAGTGTCAGGACTGTTTGTATAATACATGCTAATAAAATATCTTATCTACATGTTTCCCGTGTTTATCTTTACTTATCGAATCTTTAAGTTTCTATTATCATTACAGAGACCAGCCAGACTATGGGAAACAAAGGAGGGGAGCAATACCCTCTCCAGGGAAAGAGGTTTTTTAGGGCCAGGAGGGAAAAAATAAAAAACAAGAAATGACAGCAATCTTACACCAACTGAAAACACTCCGGAGCAGAGTGACAGTCATTGGCCTCCACTCCAGAACAATAGATATTAGAGCCAGCAAATAAAACCCCCCTAAATTTAACCCAATATAATGACATTTGTCTTTGCAAACATACAGGGTCTAAAGCTGTCAACAAAACAAAATCCCTTACATCAAGGGACTGCTCACCGAGTCAAATGCAATGTTTGTAGCATTCACAGAAACCCCCACAAAGGATCATTTTGACAACGAAATATGGATCCCAGGTTATAACCTATTAAGATGCGACAGACTAAACAGGCAACAAGGGAAGGTTGGCCCGTACGTCACAGAGTCGCTCATTTGCTCAGAACTACTAAACACCTCAAATGATGTAGTTGAAGTTTTGGCGGCATAGATTGAAAACCAAAACCTTGTCATTGGAGTTGTATACAAGCCTCCAGATGCAACTTCCCAGCATTTCCGGGAGCAGTTTGTGAAAATTGACCACTGTCTGGAAAATCTCCCAACTCCTGCCCAAAACATCTTGCTACTGGGAGATTTCAATTTGAGACACCTAAAATGGAGGAGTGTAGCAAATAATATTTTAGCAGAGATCACCCCAGGAGGCAGCTCAGATGAAAATTCACACTCACACATGAACTATTAAATCTCTGCACCAAATTCACCTTAAACCAGCAAATATTAGAGCCTACAAGACTAGACAATACGCTGGACCTCATCTTCACTAACAACGACGATCTGATACGTAATATAACAGTATCAAAGACAATACACTCAGATCACAACATAATAGAGGTACAGACATGTATGCACAGGGCTCCTGACCAGCAAAATGTGATCAGTCATGAGGGTGTCTTCACAAAACTCAATTTCAATAACAAAAACATACAATGGGAACAAGTCAACCATGTCCTAAATGAAACAAGCTGGGAAGATATCCTAAACAACACGGATCTGAACCTATGCCTAGAAAAAATTAACTCTGTGGTTCTTGAGATCTGCTCAAGGCACATTCCATTAAGAAAAAGAAAGAGAAGATGTAAACTAGAAAGAAAAAGACGCTCCCTATACAGACGAAGGCGAAGAGTCACAAAGCTGCTGAGAGGGGCCAATATATCTGAAATACGAAGGGAGACCTGGTTAATGAAAATGCAAGGAGACAAGAATAGCAGGAAGACTTAAAACCCATAAATCAAATTGAAAATAAAATATATATTTCTTCTCTTATGCCAAATCTAAGGAAAAAACAACATCCAGCATTGTGCCCCAGTTTAGGCGAGATGGGACATACACAGATGACAGCCAAGAAATGAGTGAGATACTAAAGTCCCAATACGACTCAGTGTTCAGTGAGCCGCTGCCCAGACTAAGGGTCGACAATCCAAATGAATTCTTTATGAATGAGACCCAAAATTTGGTCATATCAAAAATCTGTGATATTATCCTAACACCACAAGACTTTGAAAAGGCAATAAATGACATGCCCATGTACTCTGCCCCAGGCCCAGACTCATGGACATCCGTGTTCATCAAGAACTACAAAAAGCCCCTGTTGCGTGCCTTCAGCATTCTATAGAGAGGGAGCATGGACACAAGGGTCATCCTACACTCACTAAAACAACAGACATAGCCCCACTCTACAAGGGTGGCAGTAAAGTAATTGCAAAGAACTACAGACCGATAGTGCTAACATCCCATATCATAAAAATCTTTCAAAGGGTTCTAAGAAGCAAGATCTCCAACCACTTAGATACCCATCAGTTACACAACCGAGGACAACACAGGTTTAGAGCAGGTCGCTCCTGCCTGTCCCAGCTACTGGATCACTATGACAAGGTCCTGGATGCTATAGAGGATAAACAAAATACAGATGTAGTATACACAGATTTTATAAAAGCTTTCGACAAGTGTGACCATGGTATTATAGCGCACAAAATGCGTGATAAAGGAATAACAGGAAAAGTTGGTAGATGGATCTATAACTTCCTGACAAATAGAACACAAAGAGTAATAATAAACAGAGTAAAGTCTGAGGCAGCTATGATGAAAAGCTCTGTTCCACAAAGCACAATACTTGCTCCCATTCTATTCATCATCCTCATATCTGACATAGACACGTGTCTTCCCTTGCAGATGACACCTGGATTGCCATGACAGTGACCTCCATCGAAGACACCGCAAGATTCCAAGCGGACATAAACCAAATCTTCAAATGGGCCTCTCAAAACAATATGAAGTTCAATGAAGAGAAATTTCAACTACTCAGATATGGAAAACTTGAGAAAATTAAAAATGTATCAGGGTATACGACAAATTCTAACCATACAATAGAGCGAAAAAGTAATGTGAAGGACCTGGAAGTGATAATGTCAGAGGATCTCGCCTTCAAAGACCACAACAATGTATCTACTGCATCTGCTAGTAAAATGATAGGATGGATAATGAGAATCTTCAAAACTAAAGATGCCAAGCCCATGATGATTCTCTTCATATCGCTTGTTCTCTCTAGGCTGGAATACTGCTGTACACTAACTGCCCCCCTTCAAGGCAGGGAAAATTGCTGACCTGGAGAGTGTACAAAGAACTTTCACGGCACACATAAGTACGATAAGGCACCTAAATTACTGGGAACGGTTGAAGGTCCTTGATCTGTATTTCCTGGAGCGCAGGCGAGAGAAATACATGATAATATACACTTGGAAAATCCTATAGGGATTAGTACCAAACTTGCACACGAAAATCACTCCCTATGAAAGCAAAAGGCTCGGCAGGAGATGCAACATTACCCCAATGAAAAACAGGGGCGCCACGAGTACACTGAGAGACAACACAATAAGTGTCCGGGGACCAAGGCTGTTCAACTGCCACCCAGCATACATAAGGGGGATTACGAATGGACCCCTGGCTGTCTTCAAGAAGGCACTGGACAGGCACCTAAAGTCAGTACCTGACCAACCGAGCTGTGTTCGTACGTCAGTTTGCGTGCGGCCGGCAGTAACAGCCTTGTTTATCAGACCTTGATCCACTACGAGGCCTGGTCTCAGACCGAACCGCGGGGGCGTTGACCCCCGAAACCCTCTCCAGGTAAACAGTGTTTCTGAAAATGCTTATTTTTAAGGAGTCTTGCTTGATATAATTTAAATATTTGACTTTACTCAATAACTTTTATTGCCAATATCTTTTGTTCAGTAGTCACTTCTTTTCTCACACATCCAACTTACATTTCGCAAGAGGTGCACATAAATCAAATAGCAGCTGCAGCATAAGCAAGGATACCTAATCTTAGAATTACTTTCAGAAACCTCAGTAAAGAGTCTTTTAGATCTCTCTACACGACATTTGTTCGGCTCATCATGGAGTATGCAGAACCAGCATAGAGCCCTTACCTGATCAGGCATATACGAAAGCTGGAGGTCTAAAGGTTTACAATAACACAAGTCCAAGAGGGGACTGAATTATGAAGAGTGACTAAAGGAAATGAAACTGATGACTTTAGAAGAAGGACTAGAGGAGACATGATTATGACATACAAGATACTCAGAGGCTTTGACAGAGAAGTCAGGGACAAACGTTTTGAAATGAGAGGCATAGGGGCCAGGATTTGAGACTTGACCCTCGCAAAGACAACTAAGTGAATATAACTACGTAAGTAAATATGATATTACTCCACGCAGATTCCCTACTGCAGCCTAACAGGACTATTAGATGACCTGATCCCTTAACCAGATCTTTACCAAGTGACCTTTCTTCACTATATCTACTGTGTTATGTTCTCTCATTCTCTTTATCACTTAGAGTGATCAAGTAGTTTTGAGGTGGTCAGTCCCTCAACCAAGAAAATGTTTAGCTTCATAGTTCTGAGCAATGGGAGACTGAAACACATGTTCATGAATGTTTGCCAGGACGGGTCCTGACCCGTCCTTGCGTTTGTACAAATCGGAATTTGTACAAGTGATGTACCGTTTTACAGCCCTGTGGCAGGGGCACGGTGAGCATTCTTGTTAAGTGGAGTACTGCTTACAGCCCTATGGCGGGGGCTGTCCTATGGCGGGGGCACGATGAACATTCTTGTCAAGTGGAGCATCACTTACAGCCCTATGGCAGGGGCTGCCCAATGACAAGGGCACGGTGAGTCTTCTTCAGTGGTGTAGCAGTTAGCTACAAACGTCGTCGACGTTCTGGTGTCAGGGCCGGTGCTCTCGCTAGTAAAAAGCTCTGCTTCATTTGAGCCACTCCTGGCACTCGAGCCGCAGGAAGAGTGCCAGAGCCACTCAGGATGTTCTCGTGCGTGAGTCTGTTCAGTCGTGAGACTGAAGCACGAGGCTAGTGACTTTTATAGAGCGAGAGGTGAGACGCGGAAAATCTAGATGTCGTTGCAAGAGGAGGGTCCTACTAGAAGAAGCAAGGACGTAAGAATTAAGGTAGAGGCTAAGCAATTTTCTCTCTCACATCCAACCCTTCTCACTCATGATGAGAACTTATAATGGTTAAGAAATAAAGTTGAGAAAGATGTCCACCGTACCAAGATTACGGAGTTGAAACTTTCTTCTAGGTTGATGAATTGATCACATTATCTTAGCCTCTCCACTGCTTCTGTTGTCTCTTGAGTATCCATCTGAAGAAGCATACTTTGTAGGCGAAACGTTTCAACAATAAGGATATTCAGCTGTTATACATATCTTACTCATTTACTCGGTGTTCTATACCATTATTATAATTATACATATAGGAGAACACACACGCACACACAAAAAGTATACACATAGGTAAGTTTACAAACACACACACACACACAAAAAGTATACATATAGGTAAGTTTACAAACACACACACACACACACACACATCCTCCTCCCCACTCTATTTACGCCTTTCTATCCAATTTTGTTCCTCCATCACCAGTCCTTCCCTCAGTTCACAATTTTTTTGTCAGCTCGCCTATTACCTCAGTTGACTGTAGACTCAACCAACTGTACAAAACCAACTTTCCCCGTTTTGGAAACCGTTTTCCGACCATTGATTGTAATGTTTTCAACTATTACCAACTTAAGTGAACTTTGGCATTATCAACGTTATTCTTTCAGATTACCTTCACGAAATGACCACGTCATCCCAGAATAAAAAAATAAATGGCTTTGATCTTTTTTTTACATATTAGGATTTATTTTCCGTTTCATCAGTTTAAAGGTGAATTTTATTTAAGTTCCCTAATCTAAAGTCTTTCTCATTAATGTGATTATTTTATATTTAATTTAAAAAGGTTTTTCTTTTGGTAATATTTTGTCCAAAATAGTGATATAAAATATCCTTTAAAGTACAGGAATGTAATTCTAGGAAGGTAATTCTAGGAAGGTAATTCTCAATCTCACACACGCTAGAACAAGGGTGGCGAACCCTTTTTATTTTTGGAAGGCCGTATTAAAATTAGCTGTAATCTAATAAGGTAACATTCAAGAAATTTTGATTGGATATACTGCAAAATGTCTGTTGTTTTTTTAAAAAGTTAATTAGTATTATGTAATGACTTCATGAAAAATAATTCACTCAGGTCGCAGGTTTCCCACCCTGTACCAGAGTTATCTGTAGCACACAAGGACGCACGCGCACGCACACGCGCACACACAGTACTTAACCCAACACGTACAAGACAGGTCCTGACAACCTTTATGTTTTCTGAGTCGATGCATCATTTGATTGGCTGTCTAGTATGGGCCAGTAGGCCTGTCGCAGTGTTCCTCCTTTCATATGTTCTTAGATTTTAATGGTGACTGAGGTTAAATTCTAGCTCCTGAGCCACACATAGATCATGAGTTAAAGATCCCTCGCCTCTTGAAGGTGTAAGCATTTTGGTAGTGTTTAGCTAAATTTCATGAGTCTGTGTGTTGGGGAAAATCTCCTAGGACTCCTAGAATTCCTAGGACTTGTAGGACTCCTAGGACATTACACCGGGCATTTAACTACCAGACATTTAATAGTCGCACATTCAACCGCCGGACACGTAACTTACCATTTATTTAACCACCTCACACACTGGACCATTAGAGATGTGCTTAATGTAAATTATTTAATCGGATATTTGATCTTAGGCCATTTGTACCCTGGTTATTGGATAACTGCTCATTTCTCTGCCGGAAATTTTACTAATAAGTATTTGACTACCTGTGCACTGACTACCTGCGTACTGACTACCTGGGCACTACTTGCGTACTGTCTACCTGCGTACTGACTACCTGGGCACTGACTACTTGCGTACTGACTACCTGTGCACTGACTACCTGGGCACTGACTACCTGCGTACTGACTACCTGTGCACTGACTACCTGTGCACTGACTACCTGCGTGCTGACTACCTGGGCACTACTTGCGTACTGACTACCTGCGTACTGACTACCTGTGCACTGACTACCTGCGTACTGACTACCTGGCCACTGACTACCTGGCCACTGACTACCTGGGTACTGACTACCTGGGCACTGACTACCTGGGTACTGACTACCTGGGCACTGACTACCCCCGAAATTTAACAATTGAGCATTCGCCCTAACAGGTATTTTACGAACGGATATTAATCTGGCAGTGAAAAGGGTAGTTTGTACTGTTGAAGTCGACAATTCGTTCGACTATTATTTACTGTATAGGCTTCATTGTCGACCAAATGGTGAAACTTACTTTAAATTAGACTGTTCTTCGACGTGGAATTTGCAGTTTGTTCTTAAGTGGAGGCGTATAAATCATGGTGTCGGAAGGTGAGAGGGACAGAGAGTCAGGAGAGAATGATGGATCACCCAGACTGGAGCCTTTATTAAAAATCTCCCGCACGAGTTGACATACGACCATTTGCCTCGACGGGCAACTAGAGTCCGTTCTTGGCCCCAAGACGGCCAAGAAGACTGCAACGTACGCAGTACTGCAAGGAGTCGATTAAACTGCAAAGACCGTATGCTGCAAGGAATAAAATAAGAGGTGCAGGTTTAACAGAGGCCAAGCTCGAGATAATAAATTTAACAAGAAGGTCAAGACTTCAAATTTAACAGAAAGGTTAAAACTTCAGATTTAACATGAAAGTTGAGACTACTGGTTTATCAGAAAGGTAAAGGATATGTATGTAGCAAGAAGGTCTACACTAAATTTAACAGGAAGGTCAAGAATGCAAGTTAAACAAGAAAGATAAGATTGCAAATTTAACAAGAAAATCAACGCTGCAGATTTAACAGGAAGGTCAAGACTACAAATTTAACAGGAGGGTCAAGGCTACAAATTTAACAGGAGGGTCAAGACTACAAATTTAACACGAAGGTCAAGGCTACAAATTTAACAGGAAGGTCAAAACTACAGATTTAACAGGAAGGCCAAGACTACAGATTTAGCAGGTCAAAAAATACAAGTTTAATAGGAAAGTCAAGGCTACAAATTTAACAGGAAGGTTATGGAAACAAATTTAACAGGAAGGTCAATAATACAGATTTAACATGAAGGTCAAGGATACAGATTTAACATGAAGGTCAAGGCTACAAATTAACCAGAAAAATCAAGAATACAAATTTAGCAGGAAGGTCAAGGTTACAGATTTAACAGTAAGGTCAAGACTACAGATTTAACAGTAAGGTCAAGACTACAGATTTAACAGGAAGGTCAAGGCTACAAATTTACAGATTTAACAGGAAGATAAAGGCTACAAATTTACAGATTTAACAGGAAGATAAAGGCTACAAATTTACAGATTTAACAGGAAGATAAAGGCTACAAATTTACAGATTTAACAGGAAGGTAAAGGCTACAAATTTAACAGGAGAGGCCACCATCGACTTCTTCCACCACTACTGCAATGGACCAGTCAGCCAGCACCATCGAAGACTCGCCCTCTGTATCCTCTTCTGAGGAAGAGGAGGAAGATGTTGATGACTCCTGCACCAACTCACCTGACTTTCTACACATCATCTTTGAATGAAGACACCATGACCTGTACAAAGGGCTCTGTGCTGGGTCTGTTAAATTCGCTTGTGAAACTCCACACCATTTCACTCTTACCCAAGTTCTGGAGTTCATCAAACCATCCGTTTTACTTTTGGTAACAAAACAAAAGTGTACCACCTCTCCAGAACCAATTTCAAGAAATTTGTAAACGGCTCTTCCTCAAATGCTGCACGCTAAATAACGCCTACAACTGAGCTGCGTCTGTTGTCCCCACCTGCCTCTCCTCCAGCGATCAAGCCTGCTGCAAGCTACCCAAGACTCAAGACTTCCACCAACTAAGAACGATGCATTCTCGACCTCAGACTACCCCTCCTGCTTCTACAGTCCGCCCCACGAGCGCCTAGCTGCTGGGTTAACCCCTGGCACTATCTCTTCTACTCATAACCTTCCTCTCACCGATCTACTCTTCTCCTATCCCCACTTTCCTGCTCACCCCACAAGGGTCTTACCTAAACTTTCTTCTCTTGTCTTGACAGGATGGTCAAAGCTAAAGATTTAACAGGAAAGTTAAGAATACAAATTTAACAAAAAGATCAAGGCTACAAACTTGACAGGAAGATCAAGGCTACAAATTTGACATGAAAGTCAACACCATAAGTTTAAGACAAAGAGAATCACTACTGTAAAAAGATAGGTTGTATGCTAACCTCTCAAGCGTATATTCAACCACATCAACAAGTATTATTAAGGTTACAGATGAGGCTCATTATCAGTCATCTATGAAAATAAAACTAACTTCGGTTTATGTTCCTGCAGAAGCTGAGAACCACTTCCACTAGGATTTGAATCGAGCAAGAAATACTAATAAGACGTACCAGCAGACATACACAACCACCCGACGCAGCAGCAGCAGCAGCAGCAGCAGCTGTGTCTTAAGCTGAAATCATTTACTGGTAGTTGCCAGAGGACTTGGAATCAAAGCTGCGATATACGCCATTACTCACGCTCGAGCGCTCCCTTTGGTCTAATCCCTTAGGTAAACCTTACTTGGCATCCTCTAAGTCCAGCGACTCAGATGGTTGATCCGGCACCATCTTGCGGATAAATCTTTAAAATATGTCTTGGCACCCTCTAATATTTTCTCATTAACATGTTATATATAATTTCTACATTAAATATACAAGGATAAATGTAGTAAGATCGTGTTTATGCAAGTTATTTCAGGTGAGATTCCTTATACTGGAACGAATTAGGTATGATACAGAACGTATTAGGTATGATACAGAACGTATTAGGTATGATACATAACGTATTAGGTATGATACAGAACGTATTAGGTATGATACAGAACGTATTAGGTATGATACAGAACGTATTAGGTATGATACAGAACGTATTAGGTATGATACAGAACGTATTAGGTATGATACAGAACTTATTAGGTATGATACAGAACGTATTAGGTATGATACAGAACGTATTAGGTACGATACAGAACGTGTGAGATATGATATAGAAAGTAATTGACAGCAATTTGTATGGTAGATAAAAAGTTCATTGGAAGACTCTTTATATCAGTAGTTCTCATATGTTTACTAAGCAACCTTTGTGTGGCGTCTAGACTTAACAAAAAAAACAACTTAAAAAATAGTGAAATTCCAAACGCATTCGTGATTTCTGACATTATCACAGGTACTTGCTAATGTGAGAAATCACGAAAGTGCTTAAAATTTCACTATTTTTTCACAGTGGTTGCTCTGCATATTGTGATATCACCTGTTTACTGTGATCTTATTGCATAACGCACAAAATCAGGCTTCTACCCTGTTGCTGTTTTGATGCATCACTGTTGCTCTGTTGATGCATCACTGTTGCTCTGTTGATGCATCACTGTTGCTCCGTTGACAAGCCATCATTGCTCTGTTGACAGGCTGTTACTGTGTTGACGTACCACTGTTGCTCTGTTGGCACAACTGTTGCACTGTTGGCACCACTGTTGCTCTGTTGGCACCACTGTTGCTCAATTGGCACCACTGTTGCCCTGTTGGCAATTGTTGCTCTACTGGGTCACAAAACCTGTACTTTTCACACTTAACTATACCTATTAGCATAAAATAAAATACGACACTTGCTTCTAAGTGGTCCCTGCAGGACGCTGCTAAGTGGTCCCTACAGGACCATGTTGACCCCTGCAGGACGCTACTAAGTGGTCCCTGCAGGACCAAGCTGACCCCTGCAGGACGCTACTAAGTGGTCCCTGCAGGACCAAGCTGACCCCTGCAGGACGCTACTAAGTGGCTCCTGCAGGACGCTACTAAGTTTTCCCTGCAGGACGCTACTAAGTTTTCCCTGCAGGACGCAACTAAGTGGCCCCTGCAGGACGCTACTAAGTGGCCCCTGCAGGACGCGACTAAGTGACCCCAGAAGGATGCTACTAAGTGACCACAGTAGGATGCTACTAAGTGGTCCTTGTAGGACGCTACTATGTGGTCTCTGCAGGACGCTACTAAGTGACCCTTGTAGGACGCTACTAAGTGACCCCTGTAAAACGCTACTAAGTGGCCTCTGCAGGACGCTACTAAGTAATATGTATATTAAGAAAAAGTGGACAAATTAGCCTACAAGATATGAACGTAATGACAGTAGATTGATAGACTATGTAAAGGAGAATAAAGTTAGTTTTCGAGGGTTTTTACAATGTTTAAGTGTCAGATGGAGGCGCAGTATAAGGAGAGTAAAAGAAAGATTAAATATATGGTGAGAGTGCAAAGGGAGAATCTTTGAGAAAGGGGGTGATGTTTTATCACTAATTTTTGCTGAGAATAAGTAAAAGTTTTGAAGTGAGAATAATAAGTTTAGGAAGATTATGAAACAAATGGATTTAACACTTAAAAACAAAGGTAGACGTTAGATGGGAGGTGGAGGTACCGGGAATATAGAGGGAAGGAAATAGTGATTTCATTCATTGGGCTGAGAGGTATAACATGTGGAGCCAGGAGCCAGATGTGAGTGCGGGAAAAGTGCGTGAAACAATGGGTAAAATTAATGAAGGAAGCACCTGGTACTCATGGGATAAAGACAAGTGTTAAAGGCAGGTGGAGATGTTTTAGAGTGGTGTGTGTACTTGTTCAGTATTTGCTTAGTTCCCTTATATAAGGAAAAAGTGGAAAAAAGTGTGTTTAAAAGAAATATAGAGGAATACGCCTGTTGAGTATACCAAGACAAGTGTATGGTAGAGTTATTTCCAAAATAATTAAGGACAAGACAAGCTACAAGACTGCAGAGGAACAAGAAGGTTTTAGGAAGAGTAGGGAATGTGTAGACCAAGTGTTTACACTAAAGTATATAAATAAACAATGCTTAGATAAAGGCAAGAAACTTTTTTCTTTATTAATAGAACTAGATAAGCACCTGATAAGGTGCATAGGAGAGTAAGACTGCAGGTGTGGCACATGTATGGAATAGGTGGTAGGATACCAAAAGCAGTAAAGAGTTTTTACACAGTGATACTCAGGTTAGTATATATGGGAAAGAGGGGATGATTATTATCCAGTAAAAGTAGGGGTTAAACAGGGATGTTTGATGTCACCATGAATGTTTACCATATTTAAAGATGGGGTTGTAAAATAAGTTAATGGTAGGGTGTTGACGAAAGACTGAAAAGTAACGGATTTTATTAAAAGTGGAGTTGTCAAAGTTACTTTTTTGCCGAAGACATTTCTTTTGTGAGACTCTGAAGAGAAGTTAAAAAGGTTGGAGGAGGAATTTGGAAGGAAATATAAAAGGAAATTGAAAGTGAAGATAGGAAAGAGCAAGATGATGAGACTTAACAAAAATGAAGACAGTGAAAGACTGGATGCTAAATTGAAGGGGCAGAGTATGTATGAAGGAAATGTGTTTAGATATTTGGTAGTGGACTTGTCAGTGGATGGGTGTATGAAGGTTGAGGTGAACCACAGAACTGAGGGAAAAAACGGTGGGCGGTGCATGGAGGCATCCACTGGAGAAAGAACTTTGTCTATTTAGACAAAAAAAAGAATGAACTAAAGTACAGTGGTACTAACACTGTCTTAAGTGTGTGAAATATGGGTTTAAAATGCCACGGCAAAGAGAAGGCTGGAGGCAGTAGAGATGTCATGGTTGAGGGTAATGCGTATTATGAATATTATGCAAACAATTCATAGCTTGGAGATTAAGTGTGGAGTTACCATAAGTAATATTCAAAGGGCTGAGGAGAGGTTGTTGAGGTGGTCTGGACAAGTAGAGAGGTTGGAGCAAAATAGGACGAATAGGAGGGCGAATAAATCTGGGGTGGAATGAAGTAGGGATAGAAGTCGTCTCAGGTAAGGTTAGAGTTGGGGTGATGGATTAAGGATCGCAAGAAACAGTTGGTATCTTTAAATGCAACATAAATAACTTAAAATATATTTTATTTTGGTCAAACAGGAAAAGGTCTTGAAGATTATTTCAGGAAGAAATCTCATTAGTTTCCCTTGTAGCATTTTTTTGTTTACTTCTAGTTTATGGGTCCCCACATCTTAAACGAAATGACCAAACACTGCAATGTCATAGTGCAGCTCTTCACCAAAGTTGCTGTCAGTGTAACCGAAAAAAAGGTAATAAACTACTGTAACTTTCTCATGGATTGTTAAGGATCAAACCTATAGCAAGAATTTACAAGTATCCATTAGCATGTCGGTAGACTGGCTGGCTTGTTAATTCTTGCAGCCGGACTGATCACATGCAGTCCATGAAAAAGATGAAACTGTTGATAGCAGTCCCCGAGCTGACAGCGTGAAGTGTGAGGCAAGATGAAATTATTCTGACATGGTCACACACCACGAGTTTCCAGGTTGAATTAGCAAGTGAAGGCTGAAACCTTCAACTCAAATTATTCGGAATCATTTACCGCGGTGGTCTGGGATGCTTGGTGGTCCATGTAAAAAGGCGTACAGCTAGACTGAATTATATGACTGAAGATCAATTTTGTTTTTCACAGGGAGAAATTCGTAATGGGTATGAATGGCAGCTGAACATTATACACACTCACCAGTCCCTCTCCTCCAGAGCAGTTCTGTGTCTCCTCCAACTTCCCCACCATTACACTGAGAGCATCCCCGACCCAGCGGGCCGCTTGATCCGCTCTTTGTGGTTCCTTTAGCTACCAATCTCACCATTAAATAAACTGGTTTTCAAAGTAAGCGTTTGACCCGACGTCCATTCCGAATGACTTTAATCATTAGCATTAACGTCAACTTGGCTTCGCTAGACCAATGCACTCTTTCCAGGCCACAAGTCAAAGGTTTCGGCTCAGTGCTTCTCACCCTCCTCCTCCCCTCGCTCTACTGATATCCTTTACTGCTTCCAGCCAACCATATATACCCTAGTTCATGCCAGCTTTTTGTAATGGTGAAAGATTGGGTGAGTGTGTGTGTGTGTGTGTGTGTGTGTGTGTGTGTGTGTGTGTGTGTGTGTGTGTGTGTGTGAATTCACTTGTGGTACTAAATCGTCGAGCTTCAGCTCCTGTCCCACCTCTAACAAAATAGCTGGCATTATTGGTTCATGGCTTCATGGGCCATATCATTCCCATTCTTGATGCAACTTCCTCATCTAGTTCATACCAATTTTTACAATGCTGAGACTGAAAAGAAACTTCCTAACATCTCTGTGACTTCCCTGAGTCTGTATCTTCTATCTGTCGACCCTACACTTCTCTTTTCAAAAGGTCTATAATTTTAGAACCTATGTACTTTTTCTTTGAGTTTTGCTTGCGGTTCTTGAAAACTCTTTCTGTGGAACCCTTCTTAATGAAAACTTGCGAATACAGTATACAGTTTGTACTTTAAAAGAAATCTTTCAAAATCATACAAGACATTATAAAATTTATTTATTTATTCTATTGTCATTTTTTTTTTTTGTAAATCCTTACCTGTTCTCAAACAATAAATCAAATGATGGCACTGTGGATAAAAAGGCTATAAACAGAAAAAAAGGCATTTTAATGCAGTAAAAGTGCATGAAAAGACATACACTCAGAGGAGAGAACAAGAACACCAACACACGATGGCAAACGTAAACAATGTAAAGTAAAATAAAACACATGTGCAACTAATGTGACATTTAACTGTGGAGCTTTTACAAGTTCCTGGAATAAAATGTCACATTAGATGAGCTTGTGTCCTTTTATCACCCATATTGACGGTAATTCTACCTATATTACTTAATGTAAACAATGAAAAACGAGAAAAAAATCATTGTAGAAAAAAAAAAATTACCACCCTAACGGTTGTTTGATTTCACTTCTCAGAAAGTCGTCCACCTAATTTTGATTATATTATATCCATTACTATCTATTTTATATAGAAAATGTCAGCTAATGACAAACCAACATTTAATCTGATCCAGATATCGAGATATCATCAGTGTTATCTCTATGTTCCAGATATAATAATGTTGGAAACATTCATTCCTTATTTTGTTTTTCTAGATATCATACATAAAGTTTTTTTTACATATAGTAATTGTTATCACACACAAACACATATATATATATGTCGTGCCGATTAGGTAAAACTGGTCAATTAGCAAGAACTCATTTAAAATTAAGTCCTCTCTAAAATTTTCTCTTATATATTTAAAGATATATTTTTTTCAATTATGTTAATGTAAAAATTTATAATTTTGTACCAAAAGAAAGTTAGAAAACTTACCTAACCTTATTATAACAAGCGCAATTTAATTTAGCCTAACCCAACTAAATATATTTTATCTACGTTTACAATAATTTAATAATAAACAAACACAATGAAATATATTTTTTTCGTTATGTTCAGAATGATTTTGGCGAAATTATTGCATACACAAATTTTCACTTGTCTTATATGGCAAGGTGAGCGTTGCTATTTAAGCCAAAATCGCAAGTTTTACCTAATCGGCACGACATATATATATATATATATATATATATATATATATATATATATATATATATATATATATATATATATATATATATATATATATATATGTCTCCGATTAGGTAAAACTTCGATTTGCTAATAGCAACGCTCACCTGCATATAGACAAGTGAAATTGTGTATGCAATATTTCGCCAAAATCATTCTGAACATGACGAAAAAATATATTTCATTGTGTTTGTTTATTATTAAATTATTGTAAACGTATCTAAAATATATTTGTTGGTTAGGCTAAATTAAATTGCGCTTGATCTAATAAGGTTAGGTTAAGTTTTCTAACTCTTTGGTAAAATTATAAATTTTACATAAACATAAATGAAAAAAAATATATCTTCAAACGTATAAGAGAAAATTTTAGAAAGGACTTAATTTTAGATGAGTTCTTCCTAATTGACCAGTTTTACCTATTAGGCACGACATATATAAATATATACACATATATATCGTGCCGAGTAGGTAAAACTAGTCAATTAGCAAGAAATCATTTAAAATTTAGCCCTTTCTAAAATTTTCTCTTATTCTTTTAAAGATATATTTCTTCATTTAGTCTAATGTAAAAATTAATAATTTTGTACCAAAAGAACCTTAGAAAACTTACCTAACTTTATTAAAACAAGCGCAATTTACTTTAGCCTAATCCAGCTAAATGTATTTTAAATAAGTTTACAATAATTTAATAATGAACAAATACAATGAAATATTTTTTTTTCGCAAGGTTCGGAATGATTTTCGCGAAATTTTGGCATACACAAATTTTCGCTTGCCTTATTCGGAAAGAAGAGCGTTGCTATTTAAGCCAAAATCGCAAGTTTTACCTATTGGGCACTATATATATATATATATATATATATATATATATATATATATATATATATATATATATATATATATACACACATATATGATGGGGTCCACCTCTGGTGCAAATTGTGGGACCCATAGCCTCGGAGAAGTGGATAAAAAGGCTTCAAGGAAGAATATTTGGATTTCTTCCTGATGCCATTTGAATATTCCACTTCCCTACCACCCCATCTTTTTTTTTTTTTTTTTTTTAACCAATAGGTATTTTTTATTACATAATATGGTACAAAAGATTTAAGAGACACACACACATTATATATATATATATATATATATATATATATATATATATATATATATATATATATATATATATATATAGTAGAAAATGTAAATAAAGAATGTCAAAGTAAATTTCAAAGTCACAAACAAGTGAAATGGGAGACGAAGTCATTTACCTCAGAGTTCATGTGGATAGAGATAGGGACATGGGAGACGGAGTCATGTACCTCAGAGTTCATGTGGATAGAGATAGTGACATGGGAGACGGAGTCATGTACCTCAGAGTTCATGTGGATAGAGATAGTGACATGGGAGACGGAGTCATGTACCTCAGAGTTCATGTGGATAGAGATGGTAGTATGAGAGAGCGTCTTTAAAAACCTGAGTTAAAGAGGCCGAAGAATTTTACCTGGGATTTCGTGTCCATGTTAATAGAAGAGGGTGAGCTCTGCAGGAGGTGGGTTGCTGAGAGCTGCTCCTTTGTAAGATCTCCTTCAAGTCCGGTGAAAAGCGGTCGTTCTGGAGGCGGTTATAACGTCGATAAAGATCCTAATATTAGGTGAATGCCTAATTGCTAGTTGCAAGATCTCAGGAGAGTCTTATCTACTCAAGAATATTGTCCAGCATCTCCACAAGAGGGTAAAGTTGATGCAGTAATTAAACCTCTGATATTATAATATAATTAACGTTACTCACAAAAATTATCACTAGTTCTGACTATTTGTTTGCAATACATATTATCAAGATTACTTTATGCTTGTTCGTATGTATACATATGTAACTTAATTCAGATTTTTTGCCATTAATTCATAAAAAGTAATTCATATATATATATATATATATATATATATATATATATATATATATATATATATATATATATATATATATATATATATATATATATATATATATATATATACAGCCATCCCTTGGTTTTCAATTGTCTCAGTTTTCAACGATGGTACGGAACCTGTCCACCAGTGCCCCGCACATACAAAGCCCACTAGACCGCCACCCACGCACATTATCACGCAGTGTAACATTGTTTATGCTTGAGTGAACATCACCCCAGGAGTTCATTTATTAATAATTCATTGTTTTTGGCCCTTGATTATTGTGTGTGACTACTAAATAAGCCACCATGGGCCCAAAGAAAGCTCTTAGTGCCAGTTTTTTGGTAAAGAAAGTGAGAAACACAATGGAATTTAAGAGTGTAGCAGGTATGCAAGGAGTGTAGCAGGTATGCAAGGAGTGTAGCAGGTATGCAAGGAGTGTAGCAGGTATACAGGGATTGTAGCAGGTATGCAAGGAGTGTAGCAGGTATGCAGGGAGTGTAGCAGGTATGCAGGGAGTGTAGCAGAAAGGGAGGGAATGTAGCAGACAGGGAGGGAGTGTAGCAGACAGGGAGGGAGTGTAGCAGACAGGGAGGGAGTGTAGCATGCATGCTGGGAAGTGACCCTGGATAAGGACTTGGTACCTACATTCCTTATGGAAGGGGATTCCCCTTCCAAACAATAGCCTTTCTTCCCTCTCCCCTCCTCCCTCTCTTCCATCCAGCAACATCAGTCTTCAATAAAGGTAAGTGCCACATAGAGTTCATTCATTTGTGCATGTAAATCTATCTCTAAGGCCCCCCAATTTTTTTTTTCCAAACTTCTGGGTTTCTGGAACGGATTAATTGAATTTCCATTATGTCTTATGGGGAAAATAGTTTTGGTTTTAGCCGATTTTGGTTTTAGCTGATCCCTCTGGAACGGATTAAAATTGAAAATCAAGGGATGACTGTATGTATGTGTATGTATGTATGTGTATATACATATATATATATATATATATATATATATATATATATATAATATATATATATATATATATATACACTGTTATTCCGTGAGTGCTGCTCTAGCTAGAGGTGAGTTGCTTGGCTGGCGCCCTCACCACAACAACATTCTGAGCGGCGCCTGGTTGCCACCCGTCCCGCGCCTGCAATCAGAGGTAACCCAATTACCGGTGTGTCCCGCTCCCAACCTGCAATTATTTTCACCACCAAGTTGCCCAAGGACTTGAGAGTTGTCAGTGCGAGGTGAGAGGAACGTGACGCAGAGGTGTCCGTTGTTGTTCTGGTTCTTTTTAACTTAAGTTGCCTAAGTTTTGTTTTAGGTGTTTTAGTTGTTTTACTGTAGTTATTAATATTTTCTTATAATAAATACATGCCTTGTGTCTTGCTACATTTACATATTTATGTTTTATTTAAAGTCACATCATATACGATAATTGATGTTTATCCATTATTTATCCCAGGTACCCATGAAAATATTTGGTATAACGACAATAAATAATGTCACTAACGAGAGATATCAAACGCATATATGAATGGATTCAAGGATAGATCTCCAAGGAATCCCAAAAGCATATATATAAGACAGAAAAATAGCATCACAAGAGTTCAAGGCTCAGATCTTAGTGCGAAGCTTTCTAAGAAAATTCGCTCAGTTGTCTTCAACTTTGCTGAAATGTATTTATAGACTCTTAGCCGACGAAACTAGTATATGAGAGACGGGCCTATGAACCGGTGTTTACAAATTGGAAATTTTGAGCTGCTGTTCAGTAAGGGTATCTTTTAGGGGGAAATTTTCTTCTTCTTTGGAAAAGACATAACAGTGAGCCATATCTGAAGCGTTGTAAATATGTGGAAAAAAATGGTAAGGTGGTAAAAGTTATATTGCACTTCTGTGAGGAGAGCGATGCCCGTGCTAGGCTATGTAAGAGAAATCTATTTTCTAGTAAAAGCGGACCATAGACAGTGATCCTGATGCTACCGAATGTTTAAGTTAGTTTGCGAATAAGCTTAAGAGATGATGATAAAAAAGAAATCCTAGTGTTAGAAAGAAGTATGCGTTTTAAGCACTGAATTTGGTCAATTGATTTTTTTCTCGCTCTTGCTCTTTGTTGATTAGAGTGTTGTTAGAAGATTCTGAAGGTACGTTGCAAAAGTGTATGGAGTTTCAAAGGACGGTTAAAAGGAGATTAAGGGTGACCACGGACAAACTAAGTAATGACAGTAAGATGAATAATGATATGCAGTAAATGACAATGTAAAATATGGAAGCAGTAAATATATTCAGATAAATGGAAGTGCATGTGTTGTGTGTTGGGTGAAGGGACTTTGAAAAATAAGGTGAATCGCAAATTAAATGGAAGAAAAGATATTGAAACGTTATTAAAAAAAATAATGTAGTGGTGACAACTATGGGTAATCAGTCCATCAATTTGAAAAGAACGCAGCATATGCGGGAAGTGGCTCATATACTGTAGACAGGTGAGGTAAAGCAGTCGCATTCGATAACACAGTGGACAAATAAACATGTGGAAGTAGGTCATGACTATAGGTTAGGCAAGTGAAAAAATCCCTGTACCAAGATACCAAGATGTTGTTGTGTCTGACAGGAATGTAGATAAATGGTTCAGAGAACCGACAAGTTGACACAACAACATCTTGAGATCTTGATACAGGGAATTCTTCACTTGCCTAACCTATAGTCATGACCTACTTCTACATGTGGACTTGTCCACTGTGATATCGCCTACGACTGCTTCACCTCACCTGTCTTCAGTATATAAGCCACTTCTTCGCGCATATGCTATGTTTTTTTTCAAGTTTGATGGACTGATTCCATCGACTCAAGGCAGAGGGACTGATTACCTCAAGCTCCTGATCTTCACCATTCGTCTTTGTATAGGACTGATGAAGCCACTGTGTGGCGACAGGTTTCCTTACTAAAGATACCCAAGTGTTGCATATGTGTCTAATTTATCAACTTGTCTGCTCTTTGAACCATTTATCTGCACCACCAGTTAGTGACCACCAGTGTGGTGACCCCCCAGTGTAGTGACCCCCAGTGTAGTGACCCCCAGTGCAGTGACCCTCAGTGCAGTGACCACCAGTGTAGTGACCACCAGTGTAATGACCACCAGTGTAGTGACCACTAGTGTAGAGACCACCAGTGTAGTGACCACCAGTTTAGTGACCACCAGTGTAGTGACCACCAGTTTAGTGACCACCAGTTTAGTGACCACCAGTGTAGTGACCACCTGTGTAGTGATCACTGTGGTGACCATCAGTGTAGTGACCAGTTTAGTGACCAGTGTAGTGACCACTAGTGTAGTGACCAGTGTAATGACCACCAGTGTAGTAATCACTGTGGTGACCATCAGTGTAGTGACCAGTGTAGTGACCACCAGTGTAGTGACCACCAGTGTAGTGACTCCCGGTGTAGTGACCCCCAGTGTAGTGACCACCAGTGTAGTGACCCCCAGTGTAGTGATCCCCAGTGTAGTGTAGTTACCCCCAGTGTAGTGACCCCCAGTGTAGTGACCCCCAATGTAGTGACCACCAGTGTAGTGACCAGTGTAGTGACCATCAGTGTAGTGACCAGTGTAGTGGCCACCAGTGTAGTGACCCCTAGTGTAGTGACCACTAGTGTAGTGACCACCAGCGTAGAGACCACCAGTGTAGTGACCACCAGTGTAGTGACCACCAGTGTACTGACCACTAGTGTAGAGACTACCAGTATAGTGACCACTAGTGTAGAAACCACCAGTGTAGAGACCACCAGTGTAGTGACCACCAGTGTAGTGACCACCAGTGTAGTGACCACCAGTGTAGTGACTAGTGTAGAGAAAACCAGTGTAGTGACCACCAGTGTAGTGACTAGTGTAGAGAAAACCAGTGTAGTGACCACCAGTATAGTGACCAGTGTAGTGACCACCAGTGTAGTGACCACCAGTGTAGTGACCACCAGTATAGTGACCACTAGTGTTGAGACCACCAGTGTAGTGACCACCAGTGTAGTGTCCACCAGTATAGTGACCACCAGTAGTGTCCACTAGTGTAGAGACCACCAGTATAGTGTCCACTAGTGTAGAGACCACCAGTATAGTGTCCACTAGTGTAGAGACCACCAGTATAGTGTCCACTAGTGTAGAGACCACCAGTATAGTGTCCACTAGTGTAGAGACCACCAGTATAGTGTCCACTAGTGTAGAGACCACCAGTATAGTGTCCACTAGTGTAGAGACCACCAGTATAGTGTCCACTAGTGTAGAGCCTACAAGTATAGTGTCCACTAGTGTAGAGACCACCAGTGTAGTGACCAGTATAGTGACAACCAGTGTAGTGACCACCAGTGTAGTGACCACCAGTGTAGTGACCACCAGTGTAGTGACCACCAGTGTAGTGACCACCAGTGTAGTGACCACCAGTGTAGTGACCACCAGTGTAGTGACCACCAGTGTAGTGACCACCAGTGTAGTGACCACCAGTACAGTGACCACCACTGTGGTGTGCTCACACATGCACTCCGACAATTCCTCTTTGTCTTCTCTGTTTTGATATTTCCAAAAGAAAAAGAATTCGAAATATTTTGCATAAAAAATATTATTATCGAACATTTGTCTCGTGACTAAAAATAAAATTTAAAAGAATTCAATTTGAAAGTGAAAAAAATAAAGTTTCTGTTAACATGATAGTTTGAAGGTTAGTTTGTGAATTGTGAAAAAATGGTTTTCGTTTAACTCTGTTTTTGTCTTTAACGTAGAAATTGGTCTACAAAACGCTTTGCATCGTGACATACGAACAAATAATTGGAAGCGGAGGGAATAGCAAAAAAGTTCACTGTACAAGCGAGGTTATTTTAAAAGGTCTGTTGGCATCAAGGTAAAGGTTGAGATTAAATAATAAAGTAAAATATTCCAATAACATAGACGCAATGTAAACTTCGTGAAGCCACAGAGTGGAGGAAAATTTTTACTGCCATCGAGTAAATTTGCGAGGAATTAGTATTTACAAATATTTTGCAACTCTCTGTCAGAGAGGTTTTCAAAGAATCATATGTGAAGTATCACCCGTGCCAAATACTAACACTAATAGTGAGAAAGGGATAAGTTTTTAAAAATTACTTTCGATTTATTGTGTTTGAGGACAGTGACAGAATGTTTAGGAATAGAGCAAATGAGCGAGGCAAGAAGTATTTCCTGACTATTATTCAAGATACAGTATATACCGACTCCTTTATTCATGATATATACTGATTCCCTGATTCAAGTTATACCTTTTAATCCTTATTTAAGAACACTAACACAAAGCTAAAGTATTATTAACTCAAACTATTATAAATGACTTCAAATTCAATATTGTCATCCACATCAGTTTACAAAAAAAGTAAATATTTAAGTAAGTTAATAAAGAATTCTTATTCATAGAAACTGCTGAGAAATTGCCAGAATACATAACCTATCCGAGGTAACTTTAAACGACTTACATACACCAATATTGTTGGAAATATACAACTATTGTACTAACATACAGTATATCAGAGGTGTACACAGCGGGACATGAGTCAATGTGGACGGCTGGTTGATCCTCAGAAGAGCCATGTTAGAATCAAATTTCCATAATTTGTTTTTTAACTTAAACGACGAGTATATGTTGCATTATATAAATAGTAGCCTCTTCCATACATGAAGGATTGTTTGTGTTAGTTTAATAATATTATGTAAGCGTACATGGCACTTCTGTACAGGCTGCGTTAAGTGCAGATGAACACTTACAATTCACAGCAGCCACTCGTGTCTCAGCCAGTGTCTCCGTGCCCATCCTGTCTCAGCAGTGTCATAATACTCTTTTCTATGGCCATTGTCTATACAACTTTCCTGACAAGTTTCTGTAATGCTTTATACAGAACTTAGTTTTTAGAGTTAAAGTTAGAAATTATAATATTATAATTATCACTGCTGTATTTATTATATAAATTTTAGTGTATTTTTTGTTTGAATTTCGCTGAGTTTTGAACTGGTGCTTATTTTTATTCATATCCCTAGTAATGCTGGCAATCAGCCTTCATCACCATATAACATGGGCGTAAATATATCTAAATGATGATGCTAAGTGTGCAGTCCAAGGTATTTTAATTTAAATCTTTATAAGAATTGCCCTTCAAAAAGTGTTGAAAACTTGTTAGTTGGGAATACCGTACAGAAGGAAAGCTAACAGATTTCAGGAACGAGCGATGATAGAGGAACGATTGGACAGATTAGATAACGAGTGGATGATAATGGCTGTATGAGTGTTCTTTGTTTCCTGTCCCCTCTCACAGTATTTAAAGTTGGTGCCATGATCAAGGGTATAACCTGAGCGAGGCCAGATAATATAACCTACAAACTCTTTTCATGTGGTGAAGAGGGGGCTTGAAAAAGGGACTTACCTGCTAAACATCTTAGTGGTAGAGTGCTGATGGGCCTCGGAAGCGCACTGGTTCTGATAGGCAGGAGAGTCCAATTCCTCAGAGGAAGAATTGTATTAACTTCTGCATCAGCAACCAGAGGAACAATCCCGGTATCTCCCTAGGAATTGACCCCTGGTGCGGCAGCTGATTAAGGAACAGAGGTTGTACTTAACAGAGGGAAGGAAGGAGTCATCCTCGATAGCAGCAGGAACGTGAGATCAGATACAAGAGAGATGATAAATGATCCGATTATATTCCGCTAGCGAAGTTTAATATCGAGAACGCAGCCGCAATGGTGCCCCTGTTCAACGAAAATGACCTAGACACTTCGAAAATCCTTTGGGAGGCATTGATGGACATCCAGTTGCGTAGTAGTGAAGATTAGGAGACGACATCAACAATGTCTTGACAAAAGTATCGCCAATGTGACTTAGTAAAAGCAACAGCCCTAAAATCCCATGCAGTGGTACCCGCCTAGTAAAAATATAAAAGAGGCCTGTTCAGAAAAATTCCCCATTTAAAATAACCGGCATTTATGGTTTAAAGCCGATCAGAAGAGAAGTTCCCAAGTTTCTGAACGGAATCAAACAATTCCAATTTTATGAACTGTTAATAAATTAGCAATATTTTCATCTACGTACCAAAATAATATAGCAAAAAATATTTTCCCGACTGTGTTCTCATTATTCTCTCAGTGTTAGCAAGTAATTTGCATTAATGTATAGTTAAATGTGTTTTTTTTTATATAGCACCAACATAAATACTTTTCTATTTAGGTTTACGTGGGTCTAATCAACCCTAGAATAGTATACATATATTTTATACTTCCAGAAATATGTCAACTAATGCGTAACTCGCTCCGCTACGGTGGTGTAAGAGAGAGCTCACAAGAGGTAGATTAGGAGAGCAAAGTGGTGATACACATGCCAAGATACACATGGGTCGGGGTAAGCGTAGAGTTTACCTCACTAAAGTAAAACAAAAACTATACATACCGAATATTTTGCTTGAGAACTGTCCCACGAAGAGCTGTAAAATCACACTTACCTGGAAAGATATGCAAAACATTACTTCACTATATGTTAGACTACAGATCAAGATAATGTACATTAATAATTTCTTAAAGATATATCTTTACAACTAACTGTTGCAATTTAAGTCACACCTTGCAAGTTAGTTACTCTATCACGGCAGGACCCAAGAGCTTGTCGACTCTTAGAGGATAACGTGTATGACCTGTATAGATAGCCTCTACCACAAGCGAGACCAGTATGCAACACGTTCCCTGAAATATTACACTCTACTTATATCTTTCTTTACGGTCTTTTACGATTTACCTTTTATGATTTGAAAATAGAACCTATTTGTTATTTAGCATTTTGAATGAAAAAGGATTCCAACCATATAATAAATAGTCCATACGATACACAAAATAATAAAACAAGCTAAGGTATGGGAGTGGATAGAGACGCTTCCAAGGTATGGGAGTGGATAGTGACGCTACCAAGGTATAGGAGTGGATAGTGACGCTACCAAGGTATGGGAGTGGATAGAGACGCTTCCAAGGTATGGGAGTGGATAGAGACGCTACCAAGGTATGGGAGTGGATAGAGACGCTTCCAAGGTATGGGAGTGGATAGTGACGCTACCAAGGTATGAGAGTGGATAGAGACGCTACCAAGGTATGGGAGTGGCTAGTGACGCTACCAAGGTATAGGAGTGGATAGTGACGCTACCAAGGTATGGGAGTGGCTAGTGACGCTACCAAGGTATGGGAGTGGATAGTGACGCTACCAAGGTATGGGAGTGGATAGAGACGCTTCCAAGGTATGGGAGTGGATAGTGACGCTACCAAGGTATAGGAGTGGATAGTGACGCTACCAAGGTATGGGAGTGGATAGAGACGCTACCAAGGTATGGGAGTGGATAGAGACGCTTCCAAGGTATGGGAGTGGCTAGTGACGCTACCAAGGTATAGGAGTGGATAGTGACGCTACCAAGGTATGGGAGTGGATAGTGACGCTACCAAGGTATGGGAGTGGATAGTGACGCTACCAAGGTATGGGAGTGGATAGTGACGCTACCAAGGTATGGGAGTGGCTAGTGACGCTACCAAGGTATAGGAGTGGATAGTGACGCTACCAAGGTATGGGAGTGGATAGTGACGCTACCAAGGTATGGGAGTGGATAGTGACGCTACCAAGGTATGGGAGTGGATAGTGACGCTACCTAAGGTATAGGAGTGAAAAGTGACGCTACCAAGGTATGGGAGTGGATAGTGACGCTACCAAGGTATAGGAGTGGATAGTGACGCTACCAAGGTATAGGAGTGGATAGTGACGCTACCAAGGTATAGGAGTGGATAGTGACGCTACCAAGGTATAGGAGTGGATAGTGACGCTACCAAGGTATGGGAGTGGATAGTGACGCTACCAAGGTATGGGAGTGGATAGAGACGCTACCAAGGTATGGGAGTGGATAGTGACGCTACCAAGGTATAGGAGTGGATAGTGACGCTACCAAGGTATAGGAGTGGATAGTGACGCTACCAAGGTATAGGAGTGGATAGTGACGCTACCAAGGTATGGGAGTGGATAGTGACGCTACCAAGGTATGGGAGTGGATAGTGACGCTACCAAGGTATAGGAGTGGATAGTGACGCTACCAAGGTATGGGAGTGGCTAGTGACGCTACCAAGGTATAGGAGTGGATAGTGACGCTACCAAGGTATGGGAGTGGATAGTGACGCTACCAAGGTATGGGAGTGGATAGTGACGCTACCAAGGTATGGGAGTGGATAGAGACGCTTCCAAGGTATGGGAGTGGATAGTGACGCTACCAAGGTATAGGAGTGGATAGTGACGCTACCAAGGTATAGGAGTGGATAGTGACGCTACCAAGGTATGGGAGTGGATAGAGACGCTTCCAAGGTATAGGAGTGGATAGTGACGCTACCAAGGTATGGGAGTGGATAGTGACGCTACCAAGGTATGGGAGTGGATAGTGACGCTACCAAGATATGGGAGTGGATAGTGACGCTACCAAGGTATAGGAGTGGATAGTGACGCTACCAAGGTATAGGAGTGGATAGTGACGCTACCAAGGTATGGGAGTGGCTAGTGACGCTACCAAGGTATGGGAGTGGATAGAGACGCTACCAAGGTATGGGAGTGGATAGTGACGCTACCAAGGTATAGGAGTGGATAGTGACGCTACCAAGGTATGGGAGTGGATAGTGACGCTACCAAGGTATAGGAGTGGATAGTGACGCTACCAAGGTATGGGAGTGGATAGTGACGCTACCAAGGTATAGGAGTGGATAGTGACGCTACCAAGGTATGGGAGTGGATAGTGACGCTACCAAGGTATAGGAGTGGATAGTGACGCTACCAAGGTATAGGAGTGGATAGTGACGCTACCAAGGTATGGGAGTGGCTAGTGACGCTACCAAGGTATGGGAGTGGATAGAGACGCTACCAAGGTATGGGAGTGGATAGTGACGCTACCAAGGTATAGGAGTGGATAGTGACGCTACCAAGGTATGGGAGTGGATAGTGACGCTACCAAGGTATAGGAGTGGATAGTGACGCTACCAAGGTATGGGAGTGGATAGTGACGCTACCAAGGTATAGGAGTGGATAGTGACGCTACCAAGGTATGGTAGCTTTCCTGAAAACGAAACAATAAAGCTTTGCCTTCATCTGACCATAGTATCAGGGAGATCAAATGAAAAATGCGGGGAAAAACAAAATCAAGCTTTTGACAAAATTCCTATAAAATATTTAATAATGCAAACAACATTTTGCAATTGATGTCTTTAGACAGTGCACAGTGTGTTGTACCCTAAAGGTAAGTGCTGTTTAAATTATGAGTTATGTGCAATACTAAAAAATATAATAATAAAACACAATGTTATTATAAGCTATAAAAAGCAGTAATGTCAACACATTTATTCTGAGATTTGCATGTTGTTTACAAGCAATGGATAAAAAAATATCAGAGCAAGAGTACTGATGTATTCATACAAAGGCCTAGATCCGTTTGATTCAGAAGGCAGTGTAGTAAATCGGCAGTTTTAAACAATCACAAAAGCTACATTATACGTGGAAGTGTCAGAGGAAAATAGACAGTAAGTGCGTCTGGGCAGAAGTGGCGGGGATACCTGTGTGTGTGTTTACCTATTTGTAACTACCTATTTGTGGCTGCAAAGGTCGATTCACAGTACCTGGCCCCGCCTCTTCGCTGGTCACTACTAGGTCAACTTTCTCCCTGCTCCATGAACTTTATCGTATCTCTATGTATGAATCCTGCCTCCACTACATCAGTCTCCAGATTGTTCCACTTCTGAGAACTCTATGGCTGAAGAAATGTTTCCTAACGTTCCTGTGACTCATCTGAGTCTTCATCTTCCAGTTGTGACCCCTTGTTGCTGTGTCCCATCTTTGAAACATCCTGTCTCTATCTACCTTGTCAATTCCTCTCAGTATTTTATGTTTTTATCATGTCCCACTACTCTATCTCTCCTGTCCTCCATTGTCGTCAGGTGTCGTCAGTCGATTTTCCTTAACCTCTTCTCTTAGAATATACCCCTTAGCTCTGGGACTAGTCTTGTTGCAAAACTTTGCACTCTCTCTAATTTCTTCATGTGCCTGACCAGTTGTGGCTTCCATACTGGGCCCATATTGATGGGCCTGACGATCACGGTGTACAGAGTCTTCAACGATTCCTTACTAAGGTGTCGAAACGCTATTCTTAGATTAGCCAGGCGCCCATATGCTGCAGCAGTTCACAATACACACACAACCCACACATAGAAGAGAGGAGCTTACGACGACGTTTCGGTCCGACTTGGACCATTTGCAAAGTCACACTAACACAAAACAGGTAGAAGGGTTTATATATAGGCCAGCAGACAGGGAAGGACACACAAGAAAGTGGTGGAGGAGTAATAGTGGAAGTAGTAGTGGTAGTGAAAGTAGTAGTGGTAGTGGAAGTAGTAGTGGTAGTGGAGTCAGTCATATTCTAGGAAAAAGCACTGCAATAAAGCTGGCGGCCCGCATGGGGTAAGGACAAGAACACAGAGGAGGAAGAAATGAAAATAAAATAAAGAAGGACAAATACAAGGCAAAAGAAAGAAAACCCAGAGGAGAAAGAAGAAAGCGGAGAAGCGGGTTGTGTGTGTATTGTTCCAGTCACGGTATTGTGTCTTTTTTTGTTATCTGCAGCAGTTATTTGGATGATGTGCACCTCAGATGTGTTCGGTATTATACTCACCCCAAGATCCTTTTCTTTGAGGTTTGCAGCCTTTGGCCCCCATAGCCTGTACTCTGTTTGCGGTCTTCCTGACTTTGCACTCGGTGGGGTTAAACTCCAGGAACCAGTTGTTGGACCAGGCTTGCAGCCTAACCAGATCCCTTTTTAGTTCTACCTGAATTCATCCACCTGAATCCTCCGCATTAGCTTCAAGTCATCTGCAAACAGGAACACCTTTGAAACTATCCCTTTCGTCTTGTCATTCACAAATACCAGAAACAGCACCGGCCTTACGACTGACCCTTGCTGAACCCCCACTCGTCATAGTTGCTCACAATTTTTTATTGAGTGGATTCATGAGGTCTTCGCTCCCACTGTCAAAAAGTACCTCATTAAAAAATAATTGCCTCTAAGGGCCCTTTTACTTCTGGATAATGCTCCTGCTCACCCTCCAAGTTTGGAAAGCGAGCTGCGGGAATAGTTCAGTTTTATAACCGTGAAGTTCTTGCCTCCTAACACCACTCCTCTCATCCAGCCCATGGACCAGCAGGTCATTTCTAACTTTAAGAAACTCTTCACCAAAGCCATTTTTGAAAGATGCTTTGAAATTGCTTCAGAAACAAATTTAACCATCAGGGAGTTCTGGAAGGACCATTTCAAAATCATCACCTGATTTATACTTATATACAAAGCCTGGGAGAATGTCTACCAGGACCATGCAGTCAGCATGGAAGAAATTGTGGCCTGACTTTGTAGCAGCCAAGGATTTTGAAGGCTTTGAAGATGAGCCTGAGCCGGTAGAGGATATTGTGTCCCTGGGAAAGACCCTAGGCCTAGAGGTGACTGAAGATGATGTGGAGGAGTTGGAGGAGCATAGAACCACAGAAGAACTTGTAGACTTTCAGAAGGAGCAGCAACAGATTGCAGCGGAGGAGCTGTCATCAGAGGAAAAGGAGGGAAGGGAGGATATGCCCACTGCACTTCTCAAGGAAATGTGTGCTAAATGACGTGAAGTGCAGGAGTTTGCTGAAAAATACCATCTAGACAAAGCAGTGGTTATCCGTCTCTCTAACATGTACAATGACACTGTAATGTCTCAATTTGGACAAGTGTTAAAATGGAGCCTGAAAGAAACCTCACTAGACAGATTTTTTAGTGAAACAGAACCAGAGAGCCAGAACAAGGTGTTAGTGGGGAAGAGACAAAGATAAACAACACCAAAAGGACAGTTGCCTGACATATTAATAGAAAGTAACTCTCCTTCCAAGCAATAACATACCCCCTCCTCTCCACCTCACGTATCAAGTATGCCATTATCTCTCCTCTGACAGGTAAGAGGCAGTTACAGTATTTCAGTTAAAGTATCTTTTAATATTAATTTTTACAGTTTTATGTAGTAGTTAGTACATTTTTAATAAATTATTATATTGTCAATTGGGGTCTGGAACGGATTTCGTGGGGGTAGGGCATGGGGAAGTTTTCTAGTTCCTCTTCAAGGTACGAAAGCAAGTTAGGGACAGGGACTTTGGTGAACAGAGCTGGAGCTGGCTATTATATCTTCTAATTTCATAATACTTGACATCTCAAAACCCTCCTACCCCATATGGGGGAAGGGGGATGGTGGTGGTACAGGGTGGCACCGACCATTGGCCCACATTCTGAGAGAGGCTGCGACAGGTGACATACCCGCACTGTGCTACTCTGAGAAAACTTTCCCTCCTTCAGTTGCTGCCTTGCAACATTGTATAGCTCCTGATGATGCACTGAGAATTGTGAAATTACTTTAGCTAAAGATTTCCACCCCCCGTCGCTTGTCTTGCATAGTTAAGATCTTGCATAGCTAAGATGTGTGTGTGTGTGTGTGTGTGTGTGTGTGTGTGTGTGATATTAGCAGCTGTACAAAAACATTTCCCTGGTCTCTTCCCTTTTGTTTCAGCTGGATATAGCAAGGAATCAATGCTCCTGTTTGGAGAGCATGAAATCACATCATCAGAGGGTGTCCAGCAAGGGGACCCTCTCGCACCATTTCTCTTCTGTATAGCAGTTAGGGAAATCACAGTCATACTGACCAGTGAGCTAAACATCTGGTTCCTGGATGATGGCACACTAGCAGGTACAAAGGAATCCCTTCTAGATGATCTTACACAGGTGATGACACGGGGACAGGAAATGGGTCTCATCCTGAATCCATTTAAATGTGAAATCATCTCAGTCAATCAACAAGTGATAGACGCAGTGATATCAAAACTACCAGGAGCAACAATCATTGCCCCTACTAATAGTGTCTTGCTTGGAACACCTCTGGGAAGCGATGCCATTGACACAATTCTCAGGAAGAAACTGGAAGAATTGAGGAGAATGGAACAACGAATAGGCAATCTTGACAACCATGATGCCTTTTACCTTCTCACCAAGTGCTTAAGTCTGCTCAGGATAACATATTTCCTAAGATGTGCACCTTCATATGATAATTCAATACTGCACGAATATGACAGTATCCTGAGGCAAATTTTTACGTAAGTACTTAACCTTACTCTAGAAGATGGACAGTGGGACCAAGCTACACTTCCAGTCAGACTAGGAGGCATTGGTGTCCGCAAGGCATCACAGATTGCGCTACCTACTTTTCTGTCCTCATGCGTTGCATCCAGTGGACTTGTAGCAGCGATTCTCTCTGAACATCTTAAAGACAAGATTGGAGTCCATGACCAAAGTTCGTTGACGGAGCCAGGATCTGGGATAATCTAACGGGCTCTGAAACTAGACCTGCTCCCCCCAACAACTACAAACAGTCACACTGGGATGGCCCAATAGTGAAGAACATAGCCTCAACAATGCTTCAGAGTGTGTCGGGGAAGGATAAATCCTGCCTCCTGGCAGGGAGAGCTCATCATGCAGGGAACTTCCTGTTGGTTGTTCCCAACTCCAGCCTTGGCACACGCCTCGACCCACAGACCATCCACATTGGTGTTGCCCTTCGATTTGCCGCCCATATTCTTGCTGAACACAGGTGTATTTTTGGCAGTGAAGCAACAGACCGATTCGGGTACCATGGTATTGAGTGTCGTAAATCCGAGGGAAAGATTGCAAGACATGAAGAGGTTAATAACATTATCAAGAGGAGCCTCACAACAGCCGGATGCCCAGCAGTAAGGGAGCCACCCCAACTATGTAGATCTGATGGCAGCCAAAAGCGTCCAGATGGTATCACCCTTCAAGCCTGGACAGACGGCAAGCAGGTGGTGTGGGACTACACATGTGCATCTACCTTGGCTGATACCTATATCCAATGCACCAGGGAGGAATAAGGGGCAGCTGCCACCTTCAGGGAGTCCCAGAAGTCGAGAAAATACCGAGAACTTGCCCATCATTATATGTTTGTTCCAATAGGCTCGGAGACCCTTGTCTCATGGGGAAAGAGTGCATCTAAGTTCCTCAAGGAGCTGGGCAAAAGACTCACCAGGATACCTGGAGTTTACCTGGAGAGGGTTTCGGGGGTCAACACCCCCGCGGCTCGGTCTGAGACCAGGCCTCACGGTGAATCAGGGTCTGATCAACCATGCTGTTACTGCCGGCCGCACGCAAACTGACGTATGAGCGACAGCCCGGTTGGTCAGGTACTGACTTTAGGTGCCTGTCCAGTGCCTTCTTGAAGACAGCCAGGGGTCTATTGGTAATCCCCCTAATGTATGCTGGGAGGCAGTTGAACAGTCTTGGGCCCTGGACACTTATGGTGTTGTCTCTCAGTGTACTCGTTCGCTCGCCCCTGCTTTTCATTGGGGGAATTTTGCATCTCCTGCCGAGTCTTTTGCTTTCATAGAGAGTGATTTTCGTGTGCAGGATAACTAGGGATCCCAGGGCAGCTAGTTTTCTGTTCCAGCCACTCAGCGCTGCTGCTCAGAGGGGTACATACCTGCTGCATATTGGGCACGCGCCCCAGCTCTGAGGAGCTGGATGAGATTTTCGCATTATAATCAGTGACAAACACGTAACAATATGTATTAGACATGTATCTCTCACACCTCATGTACTGTATATACCATCTTTATATCAACAATGTATCTCTTAAATCTTTTGTACCATATTATGTAATAAAATATACCTATTGGTGAAAACGAATGAAAAGATGGGGTGGCAGGGAAAGTGGAATATTCAAACGGATTCAGGAAGAATTCCAAATATTCTTCCTCCTTGAAGCCTTTTTATCCACTTCTACGAGGCTATGGGTCCCACAATTCGCACCAGAGGTGGCCATATATATATATATATATATATATATATATATATATATATATATATATATATATATATATATATATATATATATATATAATAAGTACTGTGTACTCTGCTGCAGAGTTCGAGTGCTGCTGTGGACTGAGAGATAATGACTGTAGATAATTTCGTTTGTTGGTAAATTAAACATGTATACGTATATGTATACATGTATACGTATATGTAGTAGGTTGGTAGTCAGCAACCACCCAGGGAGGTACTACCGTCCTGCCAAGCGAGTGTAAAACGAAAGCCTGTAATTGTTTTACATGATGGTAGGATTGCTGGTGTCTTTTTTCTGTCTCATAAACATGCAAGATTTCAGGTACGTCTTGCTACGCAAACATGATTGTAGAGATGATTGTAGATGTTATGAATGAAAAGAAGCTGGATGTCCTGGCTTTAAGTGAGACAAAGCTGAAGGGGGTAGGAGAGTTTCAGTGGGGAGAAATAAATGGGATTAGGTCAGGGGTTTCAAATAGAGTTAGAGCTAAAGGAGTGGCAATAATGTTAAATAATCAGTTATGACAGGTAAAGAGGGAATATAAATGTATAAATTCAAGGATTATGTGGAGAAAAATAAAGGTTGGATGTGAAAAGTGGGTTATAGTAAGTGTTTATGCACCTGGAGAAGTGAGAAGTGTAGAGGAGAGAGAGATTTTTTGGGAAATGTTGAGTGAGTGTGTGGGGAGTTTTGAACAAAGTGAGAGAGTAATTGTGATTGGGGATCTTAATGCTAAAGTGGGTAAAAATGTTGTGGAGGGAGTAGTAGGTAAATTTGGGGTGCCAGGGGTAAATGTAAATGGGGAACCATTAATTGAGCTATGTGTAGAAAGAGGTTTGGTAATAAGTAATACATATTTTATGAAAAAGAAGATAAATATATATACAAGGTATGATATAGCACGTAAGGAAAGTAGTTTGTTGGATTATGTATTGGTGGATAAAAGGTTGATGAGTAGGCTTCAGGATGTACATGTTTATAGAGGGGCAACGGATATATCGGATCATTATTTGGTTGTAGCTACAGTTAGAGTAAAAGGTAGATGGGACAAAAAGAAAATGGCAACAGCAAGTAAGAGAGAGGTAAAAGTGTATAAACTAAGGGAGGAGGAAGTTAGGGTGAGATATAAGCAAGGTGGGCTAGTGCAAGTAGGAGTAGTGGGGGGATTGAAGAGAGTTGGGATAGTTTTAAAAATGCAGTATTAGAATGTGGGGAAGACGTTTGTGGCTATAGGAGGGTGGGTGCAGGAGGAAAGAGGAGTGAGTGGTGGAATGAAGAAGTAAAGGGTGTGATAAAAGAGAAAAAGGTAGCTTATGAGAGGTTTTTACAAAACAGAAGTATTAATAGAAGAGCAGAGTATATGGAGAGTAAAAGAAAGGTGAAGAGAGTGGTGAGAGAGTGCAAAAGAAGAGCAGATGAAAGAATGGGAGAGGCTCTGTCAAGAAATTTTGCTGAAAACAAGAAAATTTTTTGGAGTGAGATAAACAAGGTAAGAAAGCCTAGGGAACGAATGGATTTGTCAGTTAAAAACAGTAGGGGAGTTAGTAAATGGGGAGCTGAAGGTATTGGGTAGATGGCGGGAATATTTTGAGGAACTTTTAAATGTCGATGAAAAAAGGGAGGCGGTAATTTCATGTACTGGCAAGGGAGGTACAACAACGTTTAGGAGTGAAGAAGAGCAGGATGTGAGTGTGGGGGAGGTGCGTGAGGCATTACGTAGAATGAAAGGGGGTAAAGCAGCTGGAACTGACGGGATCATGACAGAAATGTTAAAAGCAGGGGGGGATATAGTGCTGGAGTGGTTGGTATTTTTGTTTAATAAATGTATGAAAGAGGGGAAGGGACCTAGGGATTAGCAGAGAGCATGTATAGATCCTTTATATAAAGGGAAGGGGGATAAAAGAGAGTGTAAAAATTATAGTGGAATAAGTTTACTGAGTATACCAGGTAAAGTGTATGGCAGGGTTGTTATTGAAAGAATTAGAGGTAAGACAGAGAGTAGGATTGCAGATGAGCAAGGAGGTTTTAGAGTGGGTAGGGGATGTGTAGATCAAGTGTTTACAGTGAAGCATATATGTGAACAGTATTTAGATAAAGGTAGAGAAGTTTTCATTGCATTTATGGATTTAGAAAATGCATATGATAGAGTGGATAGGGGAGCAATGTGGCAAATGTTGCAAGTGTATGGAATAGGTAGCAAGTTACTGAAGGCTGTAAAGAGTTTTTATGAGGATAGTGAGGCTCAGGTTAGGGTGTGTAGGAGAGAGGGAGATTACTTCCATGTAAAAGTAGGTCTTAGACAGGGATGTGTAATGTCACCATGGTTGTTTAATATATTTATAGATGGGGTTGTAAAAGAAGTAAATGCTAGGGTGTTGGGGAGAGGGGCGAGATTAAATTATGGGGAATTAAATGCAAAATGGGATTTGTCACAGTTACTTTTTGCTGATGATACTGTGCTTATGGGAGATTCTAAAGAAAAGTTGCAAAGGTTAGTGGACGAGTTTGGGAGAGTGTGTAAAGGTAGAAAGTTGAAAGTGAACATAGATAAGAGTAAGGTGATGAGGGTATCAAACGATTTAAATAAAGAAAAATTGGATATCACATTGGAGAGAGGGATTATGGAAGAAGTAAATGTTTTCAGATATTTGGGAGTTGACGTGTCAGTGGATGGGTTTATGAAGGATGAGGTTAACCATAGAATTGATGAAGGAAAAAAGGTGAGTGGTGCATTGAGGTGTCTGTGGAGACAAAAAACGTTATCCATGGAGGCAAAGAAGGGAATGTACGAAAGTATAGTGGTACCAACACTCTTATATGGGTGTGAAGCATGGGTTGCAAATGCTGCAGCGATGAGGAGGCTGGAGGCAGTGGAGATGTCCTGTCTAAGGGCAATGTGTGGTGTAAATATTATGCAGAAAATTCGGAATGTGGAAATTAGGAGAAGGTGTGGAGTTACTAAAAGTATTGGCTGAAGAGGGGTTGTTGAGGTGGTTTGGTCATTTAGAGAGAATGGATCAAAGTAGAATGACTTGGAGAGCGTATAAATCTGTAGGGGAAGGAAGGCAGGGTAGGGGTCGTCCTAGAAAAGGTTGGAGGAGGGGTAAAGGAGGTTTTGTGGGCGAGGGCTTGGACTTCCAGCAAACATGTGTGAGCGTGTTAGATAGGAGTGAATGGAGACGAATGGTTTTTGGGACATGACGATCTGTTGGAGTGTGAGCAGGGTAACATTTTGTGAAGGGATTCAGGGAAACCAGTTAATTGATATAGTTGGACTTGAGTCCTGGAAATGGGAAGTACAATGCCTGCACTTTAAAGGAGGGGTCTGGGATAGTGACAGCTGGGAGGAACTTTTCTCAGCTGTCGTATCTGAGCTCCTCTGCAAAGACAGTGATTATGTATGAGTGTGGTGAAAGTGTTGAATGATGATGAAAGTATTTTCTTTTCGGGGATTTTCTTTCTTTTTGGGTCACCCTGCTTCGGTGGGAGACGGCCGACTTGTTGAAAAAAAAAAAAACGTATTTGTCGTTCCGAATAGGTAAAACTTGCGATTTTTGTTTAAATAGCAATGCTCTTCTTGCCATATAAGACAAGCGAAAATTTGTGAATGCAATAATTTCGCAAAAATCATTCTGAACCTAACGAAAAAAATATATTTCATTGTGTTTGTTTTTAAATTATTGTAAACGTATCTAAAATATATTTAGTTGGATTAGCCTAAATTAAATTGCGCTTGTTCTAATAAGGTTAGGTAAGTTTTCTCAGGTTCTTTTGGTACAAAATTATTGATTTTTACATTAACATAATTGAAAAAACATCCATCTTTAACCGTACAGGAGAAATTTTTAGAAAGGACTTAATTTTATATGAGTTCTTGCCACTTCACCAGTTTTACCTATTCGGTACGACATATATATATATATATATATATATATATATATATATATATATATATATATAGTTCTGCTTGGTGCGTGATTCTTGTAGGATTGCGTGATCCTGTGGGCTAGAGCGTCATGTGGTTTTCGCTCACCATGAGGCTTGCCCAAACATCGGTTCGAATCCTTGGCTAGTCGCAGTGTTCTTATTGATCAATACCACTCTTTCGTGGGTACAATAATAATAATATATATATATATATATATATATATATATATATATATATATATATATATATATATATATATATATATGTCGTGCCGATTAGGTAAAACTTGCGATTTTGGCTTAAATAGCAACGCTCACCTTGCCATATAAGACAAGTGAAAATTTCTGTATGCAATAATTTCGCCAAAATCATTCTGAACATAACGAAAAAAATATATTTCATTGTGTTTGTTTATTATAAAATTAATGTTAACGCATCTAAAATATATTTACTTGGGTTAGGCTAAATTAAATTGCGCTTGTTGTAATAAGGTTAGGTAGGTTTTCAAAGTTTCTCTTGGTACAAAATTATAAATTCTTACATTAACATAAATGAAAAAATATATATTTAAACGTATAAGAAAATTTTAGAAAGGACTTAATTTTAGATGAGTTCTTGCTAATTGACCAGTTTTACCTAATCGGCACGACATATATATATATATATATATATATATATATATATATATATATATATATATATATATATATATATATATATATATATATAATATTTTGCGCCGAATAAGCATAGTAAAAATTTGGTTATCCTATTTGGATATCAATCTGACTAACGATAAAAATATATGTATCGTTGATTTCAAGTACTATTAATTAAATTTAAACTAGTCTTTGGTATATTTAGTTAAACTTTAATAAAAAAAAATATTAGTATAGATTAGGTTAGGGATAGTTTCTAAGTTATGTTTGGTCAAAAAAAATAAAGTTAAATAATTTTCAAGGAAAGAAATATGGCTTAAAATCTGTAATTATTTTTCAGTCTAATTTTTAAGGTGTTTGGCTTATTCAGCATACTTTTACCTTTTGGCAACAACTTTAAATAATGATATGCAGTGTTTGTCAATGAATCACTGTTTAACAAAAGAAATCTTCACTGGGAGGACTTCAGCTTTGTTGCAATTCTCTTCTGTCTCATGAATAAATAGAATCCTAAATCTTTCTAGTCAATAGACAGTGTAAGCCGGCTGGAATCTCTCTCAAGGACCGGAAACCCCGCAAGTGTGTCAGTGTGAAGCCCCAAGAGCTGCCTGATATCCCGTAGCCACTTTAGTATGCCGGGACGCTAGACCAGTCCCAATCTTGAGGCTTACAGCTTATTCAATTTGGGAAACCAGCGCCTCTATTTTACGTACGTTGGCTCTTTCCGAAATGAAATTTGAAATGGGAGTTACGCCTGAATGCCAATGCCGGTGTCAACTGCTGGCGAGTGTGTGTTGGCCCAGAAAAAAGGAATCCACGGCTCGTAGTTCTGTCGTGCTGGTAGAGAAGTGATGAGGGTAGGTGGCCCACCCCGTCAGGTGGCCGCGTTTTGTTCTCAGCAGTATTATGAAAATGTCTCATGATGGCTCAGGTCAGGTCATGTTATAATCCACTCAGTGGAGTGTTTTTGGTCATTTAACTCCCTAAGATTCTGGGGGTCAATGCCTCCGCGGCCTAGTGAGTGACCAGGCCTCGTGGTGAATCAGGACCTGATCAAAGAGGCTGTTACTACTGGCCTCAAGTAAACCGACGTTCGAGCCACAGGCCGGCTGGTCAAGTACTGACTTGAGGTGCCTCTCCAGCACCTTCTTGAAGACAGCCAGGGGTCTATTGGTAATCCCCTTTTCAACCATTCGTCGCACAGCTTTGGTGTTGTGCGAACGTGCGCTGTGCCTCTCTCGCCTGTCTTGGCTTGACTTATTTCAACATGGCGCATGCTGGTAGACGGCGTATCAACACGGTTTGCATAGAGCTGCTTCATGGCTCTGTATATGGCTCCACGGCTTCCGTACTTCTTCCAGCTATACTGTGTGATATGTACCATATCAACAATGCTGATTTATATGGTGTGGTGCTCAATGGGGCTACCCGTATCTTTGAGAAGCTATGTACGGCCAGCGTCTATGAAAGCCTAGTGGAGAAGTATCAAGACATGCATCTCTCCGTCAACTCTGCCATGGATGTAAAGCTTCAGGATGTCTCCCATTTATATTCATGGGTGAAGGCTAGAAACATTCCATTTGAAGCTGATGAGAAGGATTTACATGCCACCTTTGGGGCCTATGGGACTATACACCTGGCGAAGGTTGGCAAGTGGATCGACAGGCTGTATGGCAGGTTGCCTGAAGGATCTTTCATGCTGAAGATGACATTACATTACCCCATACCATCTTACATGGTGTTGGCAGAGTTTAAAACGCAAGTTTTTGTGACCTATGCAGGGCAGAGGCATACCTGCCGCCTATGTGGGGCATATGAGCATGTTGCAGCTCAATGTGATCGATGGCAGAGGGCACGACCCTCCTACTGGATGGTGAAGGAAGATGTAGGGAGAGTGGAGGAGAACCCACCGACAGTGTTGTGAAGTGAGCAGTGTTCCTCTGGGAATATGGAGACTAGTGGGTCTGAGGGACCTGTGGTGGACTGTGCGACACTGCCTTTGGAGTTGCAGGTCATGGAGGCGATACATGTGGAACTAGAGGATGTACCAAGTGTGGTGGAATCCCTCAATTCAGTGTTATGAGATCTACTGGGCAGCCAGGTGGAGGTGCAAGTACATGATCTCGAATTGGATCTACCTTCTGAGGTGGTGGAAACCTCATGAAGTGAAGAGCCTACGCTTGAGGTGGGAGGGAACCAGCTGCAACCCCGGGTGGTGGAGGTGGAGGTCCACAGGAACAGCAACCAGGACGTTTTCATGCAGGTGGAGGGGGAGTCATGCAAACGTGTGGCGGCTCCCTCGGACTCTTGAGAAGTCATTACACCTGGGCAGCGCTTAGGGAAGAAAACGTGGGTGGAGGTGTCGGCGAGAGGAGCGGGAGGTTCCAAAGAGAAGAGTGTGGATAAAAAGCTCACTAAGGGCGGACCAGGCTGTGTGATAGATAAACCTGTACAGAGGTCTAAAGGTAAACTCCATATTTCCCTTTTAAGTGTGTAACGATAAACATCAACTGTTTACGGTCTGAAAGGAAGTGTGAATGGTTTATTGATGTGTTGCAGCATAATAGAGTAGATGTGGTTCTGGTGCAGGAACATAATTTTCAGCTGGAGTGTCCACTGAGTATTGATGGTTATGAGGTGTTTGCAGCACATTCAAGGAGATTAAAGGGTGGGGTGGCTATCTTGATTAGGGAGACTAGCCCATTTGTGGTTAAGCACAGTGAAGAGGGGGGTGAGGGGTGGGTGATAAGGGTTGATGGGGTGTGGGGGGTTTGTGTGTCTTTTGTTAGTGTATATGGGCCGGCAGAAGGGGACGGGCACATCAAGACGAGTTTCGTTAATGAGGTCCTTGTGTACCATTTGAGGTCGCTGCCAGAAGTGGCCATAGTCGGGGGAGATTGGAATTGTGTTTTAAGAGTAAGGGACGTGGAGCCGAGGGGAGCAGGATTTTGTTCAGTGGTGTTGTGGGATTTGTTGTTGGGTAGGACTTCGATGTGGGTGATGAGGGGGTGGGCGAGGCTACACACACTTTTGAATTTATGTGACGAGAGCGGTGGAGGTTAGGAGGGTAGGGATTTTAGATGTTTTTTTTCGAATCATAGGGGCGTGCAGGAGGAGGTGGGATAGGGGGGGACTGCCTCGTCGCTATGATAGTTATTGGAAGCTGAATGTACAGTTATTGAAGGGTGAGGAGGAGAGGGAGTCTTTTGCTAAATGGTGGTTTAGGTTTTGGAAGAAGGGGCATGAGGAGGGGGATGTAATTAGGTGATGGGACTCAGTAGTGAAGGCAAAAATCAAGAAGTTTTACATGCGTAGGGGTAAAATAGAAAATCAACTGGCATATGGGTTGATAGGTTACCTGGAGGGGCAGCTGAGAGATTGTTACAGGGGGAGGGGGAGGTTCCAGTTACTCTGTGGAGGACATTGCGGGATTGAAAGAACAATTAAGGGAGTTGTACAATGAACGTTTTGATGGAGCACGTGTGCATGGGGGATTGGAAGAGGTCTTGTGGTGGAATAGGCCATCGGCCAGCGTCTTTAGGGAGCAAAGAAAGCAGCGAACTGCGACGGAGGTACTGGGATTGCATGTGGAGGAAGCATTAAATGGGTATAAGTTGGGGCAGGATTTTGAGACGACTGAGGGTATGAGTGGTTATGTGGATGCTTGGTATCAGTCGCACATGGCCAGTATTGGTTTTCAAGTGGAGGAATTAAGGGTCATGGGGGGGGGGTTACCTGGAGTTTACCTGGAGAGAGTTCCAGGGGTCAACACCCCTGTGGCCCGGTCTGTGGTTTAGAGGAGAGTGATGCAGAATTGTTAAGTGGACTCATCAGGGAGCTTGAGGTTTGGGAGTCATTGGAGGGTATGCAGGCAGGTAAGGCACCGAGGCTAGATGGGCTGCCCAGTGATTTTTATGTTCAGAACTGGGGTGCTTTGAAGGATTTTTTTTTTTTTTATTCAGCGAGATGAAAAACAGGAGGGTCATGGGGGAGTTGCAAAGCATGGCTGTAGTGGTCCTGGTGCCGAAGGGTGAGGGGAGACATACGGTACATGATTATAGACCCATATCATAAATGTGTAGAGACTATAAATTGTTTGCGAAGATTTTAGGGAACTGTATTAAAAGGGTGCTTGATAGGGTAATCGGAGAGGGTCAATTTGGCATTCCAGGGCGAACAATGTTTGAGGGGCATGGTAGGATCCGTGATTTCTTGGAGCATAGGCAGGAGGTGAAGAGGGTAGGGTGTTTTAGCCTTGGATTGGCGGGCTGCTTATGACAGCGTGGAGAGGGAGGCATTATGTTGTTTCATGCGTTGGTAGGGGTTTGGATCAGAGATAGTGGCATGGGCAAGAAATTTAGTGGGGCAGCAGTGTGTGTGCATGTTAATGGGAGGGTGGGGTCAGGAGTGAGTATGGATTGGGGTTTAAGGCAAGGGTGTCCCCTGTCGCAAGTTTAGCTTGCTTGTTTGCAAGATCCCTTTTATCAAGCGATAAGGGTATGTGTTGGGGGTCTTTCTGGGGTGCGGGGCCTGGCATTGTAGGTTATGTGGATGATATGACGGTGCTGGTGGGAGGGGAGGAAGAGTTAAGGGGTATTAGCGCCATTATACGGGTGTGTGGTGAAGTGACAGGGTTGCATATTAATGTGGACAAGTCTAAGCTGATTTAAGTTGGGGATTGGGTAGGGAAGGTAAGGGGGGTATCAGGGGGAGTGGCCGGTGGTGCAGAGGGTAAAGATTTGTGTTTTTTTTATATGAGGGATGGAAGGGAGGCTAATTCAGGGAGGGTTATGGAGAGTGTCCTCAGACGTTTGGGAGGGTTGTGTCCTCAGTTACTCACACTGCAGCAGTGGGTGGTGGTTGCAAATGTGTTGCTCTATAGCAAGGTGTGGCATGTGGCAGTCTACCCATTGTTGCAGTGTGACGTACACAGTTTACTAAGTAGGATTATTAGGTTTGCATAGGATTCGGGTTGTGAGTGGTTCAAACGGGATGTGGTGACATTGCCCCCTCGTCTGGAGGGTTTCGGGCTCATTTCTCAAGACCGGAGGGTGTGAAGTATGCATGTTAAATTCTTGAGGTTAGGGGGTCCAGGGGGACCCCAGATTGGGAAGGTGTATGGGGATGTTAGTTGGTGTGGGGGGCAGGGATTTGAGGGATTGTAAGGCAATGTTGTGGGTTTTAATGCAGGTTCAGGAGCCGAGGTCCTTAAGGGTGGGTACCCTTGAGAGGGTAGGGGGTGGGGTGATGTTGTGGCGGGGGTGGAGGTTATGCCGCTGTATGATTGGTGGCAGATTTGGAGTAGCTTTCGACAGATGTGCATAGGGACACGTGTGAAGGAAGTGGTTTTAAAATTTTTACATGGGATTCTGCCGTCAAAGGTTGTGTTGTATAATAGAAGGTTGATGGAGCATCCATACTGTGGTAGGTGTGGTTTGGAAGACCCTATTCATCATGCAATTTTTTTTTTTGTAAGCATTTGGGAGTGGCGAGGGAATGGTTTTCCCGTGTATTACTGTGGGTTGGGGAGGGGTGGTTTGTCGGTTTTGCGGACGATTAGTTTAGAGGTGGGGGGAGTGGATCAGAAGGTACAGAATGCTGTGCTGTATTTAGTTGTGGATTTTGTATATATATATCTTGAGCGATGAGGGACGTCGGGGCAGAGGAACATAAACGGGCGCTAGCAGCGTGTTTCTATAGGCCAAAATAAAGTAATTTTCAGGGGCATCTGGGAGAGGGATGTTTTGGAGGGGTACCGGTCTCTTACCATTAGGGTTTTGGGGAATTTGTAACGTAAGGGGCATCAGACGGGCTGGTCTCCCGGGGGGGGGGGAGAAGGGTTTGTAGTGTGCTGCTTTGGTGACAGAGGGGTTGAGCCCGTGGATATTTATGGTGCTGGACCGAGTGCTTGTGTTTATAGCTAAGTATGTATGTGGCGTGGTGGTGCTCTAACTGTAAGAGGGACAGTTGTTTTGCTTTGTGTGTGTAATGGGTTGTGGGTGTTAGGTGGGCCCGGGGAGAACGGGCGATGTTCTCGGGCCTATGTTTTGGGGTTTGCTGTAAATTCGAGGTGATGTAAAATGTTGTTTGTTTCTTTGGATTCCCTGCCACATGTGTGGTGGGTTGCTCTGTGTTATGGTACAGTTCTTTTGGAGTTTTTATATTTTTTTTGATGTGTGTTCGTGTAAACTGCACACTATATTTTTTTGTGTAATGGGTCTGTGCCGATATACTGATGTGTGGTGGATCGGGGTGAAATGAGAAGTGGTATGTGTGGATGGGTCGGAAGTGGATGGGGAATATGAAGGTTTAATAATGTTTTACGTATATGATTGTTTTTGGCTACAGAATTTGAGTTCTGTATTATATTCTCGGGGATCATGTTTATAGTATATGCTATGCTATGTGACGTGTGGGTTTTGGTATGTTTTGTTCATGAGGGGTAAGGGCAGTGGGGCTTTGGGGGAGCCATGTGCATGAGCCACTTTTGTTTTATCGTGAAAGAAGCTTTTCGTCATTTTCAATGTTAACTTTGTATAGTGTTTTAAATTAATAAAAATGACTGTTTAATGTTATGTAGTACTTGTGTACTAGTTCTATGTATATAAGGGTAGGATTTTCTAAAAACACCATGTAAAAAAATTTTCAGTATTGTGAGAGGGTTTTCTGTGTAATTTGTTCTTTCTGATGCAGTAACAAATTTTGATGTGTTACAAATATTATGGGTTGTGTGGGATCACTATTTAGGGTTGTAAGTTCTACGATTGTGAAAGGTTGGAGTTTATGTCTGTCTTGTTGGCATGTGTATATATTTAATTTTGTTACATGTATAGTTTTGTGTCTCGCCTAAGGCGTTCGTTTTAATTTTTATTGTATGTGATGCTAAGTTTTTAAATAAAATATAAAACAAAATCCCCTTTATGTATGTTGGGAGGCAGTTGAACTGTCTTGGGCCCCTGACACTTATTTGTTCGGCACTTGTTCAGCAAGGGGTGTGTATTGTTACCTCCACCTCCCCTCTGTCTCCTTGTTGATCGAAAATTTCGTGTTTGATTGTTTTACCTTTCATATATATTTTTGCACATTATCAGTAAAAAAAATTATTTTCTTTTATAATTTATTCTATATTTTCTTTCCATAAGGAGGAATGGTCTGAAAGGGTCTGGAAACGTTGGACATGTCTCCTTAAACCTGATGCCTGATTCACCTACTGTAGGTAGGTACCTGAATGTCTGCTGACTAATGTGGGTTGCCTCTCACAGGATATTAGAATACTTTTGTGTAGAATAGAGGGTGTCTTTGGTTTATGACTGGTAAGGTTAGTGATCCATGTCCAGTCATTGTGGGATCCTGACTAGAAACCTGACACTTCATTCCTAGTTACCTGAATTCTATGTACCTCTAATTTCACATGGGCAGTGTATGTTGACGGTTGCACTGAAGATCTCTGGTGGAGATATGTGCCAAGACCCATACACAGTTTTCCACAAGGTACAAGGAATGCCCATTCAATAATACACTTAAATGAGCTGAGGTAGGATAACACCACCAGGCTACACTGTACCCTGGCACCACCGGGCTACACTGCACCCTGGCACCACCGGGCTACACTGCACCCTGGCACCACCGGGCTACACTGCACCCTGGCACCACCGGGCTACACTGCACCCTGGCACCACCGGGCTACACTGCACCCTGGCACCACCGGGCCAGGGTGCAGTGTAGCCCGGTGGTGCCAGTCACAGATATGACTGATGTATAATGATCGTGGATCTGCCCTCATATCACTTCCCTTTCAAGATATTAAGTCATTCACATATGTTCTTTTATATTTATACACAGAAAGTTCCGGCAATTAATTTTGTCAGCCGATCACCATCGTCGCTGCAAACTGGGCTAATTCATTCATGAAAATAGTATTTACTCCTGTGTTTACTACGTCTGAGTTACCTGATGTCACTTCTGCCCAGCAGAAAGAGTAGTAACGTTTTTATGCAACTGGACTATCTGGTACTTTACTAAGATGAAATGTACTCAGAAGTAGGAGACTAATATGGGTGTGTAAGTACGTGTGTGTGTGTGTGTGTGTACTCTGTATGTGCTCGGTTAGACTACAACCACCAGACTATTCTGTACCAACAGGTTACACTGTACCACCATGCTACACATGTACCGAATCATGGATTTGTATGTAATCCTAATCCACTGGTACCACAAATCACATGCAACAAAATACCGTCGACCTGAGCACCAAGATAACCAACCAGTCCACTAAGAAGGAAGGTTCCTTGAGGTTAGAAAAGAAGTCTTCATTAGGGGACTGGAGATTCCCTTCACTAAAAACACTAATTAGGAGCAGAATATTGCTAGCAGTATCTAAGAACATTTACCAGTATACCAACTACTAGCAAGAATACAGTGTACTGTGCAGTATACCAATATAGCAAAGTGGACAGTAGAAAACTGGAGAGCATACCTGTGACAGGTGACAAGTGTCTTAATTACAACTGTAATGAAATTCATGTTTGCAATAAGAAAAAACTCAAAAGATCCAGAGAGCAGGAAAGGTGTGTGTGTGTGTACTCACCTATTTGTGGTTGCAGGGGTTGATTCATAGCTCCTGGCCCAGCTTCATCACTGATCGCTACTAGGTCACTCTCCCTGATCCACGAGTTTTATCAAACCTCGTTTTAAAACTATGTATGATTCCTGCCTGACTGAAGAAATGCTTCCAAGCATCCCTTTGACTTATCGAAGTCTTCAGCTTCTAATTGTGACCCTGTTACGAACACTGCCTGTAGACCATTTTGCTGTAGTGCTTCACATAAACACATAAAATGAACAAGATTATATCGTCTAGGGGGTCATCATACACAGGGTTCACTTAATGAGGAAAAGGAATCTATATAGTTTCTGCTTGTTTTATTAACTGCATTAATAATCACTTAAGGTTTCTATTATGAATTAAATAATTCAATCTTTAAACAGAACTTCACATATAATCACTGAGTAAAAACATATATCATTAGTCTTATTATTACATCACTAATACGTTAAATATTTACAACCAGCTCTAGACAGAGAGTTTCTAGACTCAATCACAATGAGTCAAAAGGTATATGTGTACACACACAGGCGTTTTACAAGCTTATGCGCCACACTGATGCAAATAACAGAGTTCTTCCTCTGGGACCATTCTACAATAATCCCTTTACTAGATCAAAGTTTATAAACAACGTAACACTTAGACTCGTTCACTTATTCCTACTTTCTTCAAGAGTTTCTCCACTGCCTTTTCAGACCGAGATATACCCTAGCAAAGGGCAGCCAAAATTCCTGGTAACTTCTGGGGAAGTGTAGCGTGACTTAAAGCCAGGTTCTCCCCCAAACCTTCCCTTGACCTGTGGAAGGTGAGAACTACTCTAGGTATGGTTTTAAAACCAGACCTCAGGCTCGGTCACAGCCGGGGTTCAGTAACTCGAATTGTCCCTGGTACTTCACCTCGTCCCACCAGTAGTTTAGAACATTGAAATATTCTACCTACTTAAAAAACTAAATAAATTTATGGCCAGATAGTAATATAAAGCTGAATAAATTCATTTTAGTTATGAAGATACTCCTTAATACAATATTTTTTTTGTATTTAAAACTTCATGTACAAATATACATAGGTAGGTACATATATTAATATGTAACATTGATACTGATGATGATCAAGAAATCAACATTATCACTACACAATCTACTGAATAACTACATCATACATAATGACACTAAAACTAACCTAACACAACCTAACGCTACTCAGGCACAAAGGTTTGAATAAAACAATAGAATGGTGCAAACTCAGTGTTGCTTACACTCCTAGCCCCCCCCCCCTCTCCAGCTGTATGACCCTTGTGGTTTAGCGCTTCTTTTGATAATAATAATAATAATACCCCCCTCCACAAGTGAAAACTGTCCACTTTAACGTGGCTATACACAATATCAAAACCTCGTTCACTTAAACATTTATAATGAACTTAACATGGAAAATATCAGTAACACAATATATAAACACAAAACAACCTGGCAACATCTGACGGTATATATACAAGTAATGCCTAAACATACCACTACATGAAAATAGTTAATAATACCTCACTATTGTGATAGCAGTACATTGTTCATTTAAAATTATACACATAATACATATATAGGTAGACGCGTATGGTTACATGGAACAAAAATCTCTACTGGTAAAATTCCAGTCCATTTATAATGGCGCTATTCCTTGAAAACAACACAATCCACACCCTAACCTTTAAATACCCTATGCTACAAAGTTAAAGGTGATCATATAGCTCAAGCTAACACGATATAGCACACACTACAACCCCCTCCCCCCACACACTACGACCCCCCCACACACTACGACCCCCCCCACACACTACGACCCCCCCCCCCACACACACACACACAAAACTGAGAATTGTGTCCCCTGTCACCAACCTTAACAACCAAAACATTAATTAACTTATCATAATACGTTTTTAACTTAAGTATTAAACATTTACAACCATCATAGTATATTATATATTGTTTCCCTAAACACATACACCTCTGCAAGACAGATTATTGACACCTGCCAGAGATTAACTATATCCTTAATAAACTTTACCACTATAAGTACAGGTCCTATAACAATATTTCCTAAAGGTCAGATTATGAACAGTTCAAGGTTTATATTAAAAACCTGTATACACAAAATACATATATATTCGCCAATCACATACACCCCAAAAGATCAATTATATGCCTCCTACTGACGGAAACAATATATGTATATAATATAATAATATAAATATTTTATTGTTATGAAAGAATGAGAACCAAGATAGAGGTCATGCTCTTACTATATCACCGTTAGATATATATTTCTTCACATAATCACGTTCCTTATAAATTAGACACATATGCAACATTTGGGTATCTTTATTGAGGAAACGTTTCGCCACACAGTGGCTTCATCAGTCCAATACAAAGTAGAAAGGTGTAAGGAGAGTTGGAGTTTTGAGGTAATCAGTCCCTCGGCCTGGAGTCGATGTGTTCAGTCCATCAATCTTGTAGAAATGACAGTATATGTCCGTAGAGGTGGCTTATATACTGTAGTTAGGTGAGGTGAAGCAGCAGGAGGCGGGGTCATAGTGGTACCATCCACTAGTCTAAGTAGATCTTCGTCCAAAGGTTAGACAAGTGTTGAAGAATTCGTTTGTATTAAGATCCCATGATGTTGCTGTGTCAGACAGGGTATAGATGAATGGTTCAGAGAACCGACAAGTTATAAATTAGACACATATGCAACATTTGGGTATCTTTATTGAGGAAACGTTTCCTCAATAAAGATACCCAAATGTTGCATATGTGTCTAATTTATAACTTGTCGGTTCTCTGAACCATTCATCTATACCACGTTCCTTATACTCGTCCCTATAGTAACCAATGATTACACTCATCAACACACACATTTGTGAGGGAATGTCGTGTAATCTTGAGGATTGGGACAGGATAGCATTGGGGAAAGCCATTGTAGAGGAGGAGATTTTTAGAACACTGTCATCTATGGCAAAGGGTAAATCCCCAGGGTCGGATGGTAGGCCTATTTAATTTTATGTTCAGCAATGGGACTTATTACCGGGGTTTTTGGTGCGTCTGATGAATGTTTTTTTTATATTCTATTTAAAAACTTAAAAAGTACAAAAAACACAAATCAAAGATATAACAAAACATACAAAGTTAAACATTAAACATTACAAAAAACAACCATCATGTACCAAAAAAATAAAAAATGTAACTGGTACATATATCCCAATGAACAATGACACATTGGGAACACCTTCACACTAGTATATACACACACAATGCACGTTACTCCAAAATAAAATCCCAAAAGAAACACTAAACTCAAACTTTTATAGAACACACTTATTGGCAATACATGACAACCACCAAAGAAAATAAACATAAGGAACACGAAAATATTTTGAAACATATTCACCCAGGCCACGAACCGTTCCCCACATTAAGAAAACACAAACATCCTATATCCCAGTAACATATTGACAGTATAGAAGATAATGTACAATGTTATGTAAAATATAATATGTACATGAAGCACAAAATCCCAAAGCAAGAAGCCAAGTTATTACAGTTGAAGTACAATAACCACTCATCCCGTGTATACAATTAACATATAACAGATGTAATCACATAATAAAAATCCATCCCCACCCTAGGTGACAGCACTAGGAACTTATACAGAGTGAAATCTTGGTATCCAATTCATACCGCTGTCCTTACTAATCACCACACATACGCCCCCTCTCCGATAATACCTCTGATATAATACCGCCCCCCCCTCACCTAATCTATAACACATGTTATATATTATATGGGAAAGACATAAATATGTACATAAGACTCATAATCACTATACAATAATCAAAAAGGTTACAGTGGAGTTATGAAAGTGACTGCAAGGCTACAAATGTCATGGGCACACATAACCAAATAAATCCTACTTAGGCCATCTAAAATATTTCAGTCCTGTGTAAGTATGCAAAGGCATGTGCATGCAGGACAACACACCTGTCTGTATACACGTGTCCACTTACAGAAGAATAAATGACAATAATTTATGTATGTAGTAATTTCGTCTCCCTTCAGAGTTAAACTTTTTTTTTTTAAAGTCTTAATATCTATCTTAATCAAAACATATAAACCCTGCAACTCAGACATCCAGGCCCCCAGGCCCCCAGGCCCCAGGCCGCATACAAACTAAAAGAAAAATTCCATTGCATCATAACCAGTGTAACATGTACACAAAACCTTTCTGGAGACAACCGAACCATAGACTGAACCCACCACCCTACCCCTGACCCCAGAAACCCCCCTACGTTCAACCCATACACACAAACCCCCCCTCCTTTCCCCCTCGCGCACCCCCCCCCTCCACACCTACACAAACACATCACACACCTAAACCCCTGACCCCTACCCCACACGCACACCTCTACCCCACTCCAAACCCCATGAACTACCCTACACCCCTAATCCCCCCCCTCTATACGTGAGTCCAGCCCATCACTCGTTACACACCTCCCTGAAGTAACAAATGCACCATCAATAGAGGTTATTCCACCGGAAACGCCTTCTCCCAAACCCTTGCATATATTCCCTCACTGTGGCATTTTGTTCTATAGAAAGTTGCTGCTAAAGCCTTAATTCGTACATCCCCTCTTGACTCCCTCATCCCCCAAGAAATATGTATAAATTCAAGTACCAAAAAAGATAATGCCCTCCTAACGCCTTCCGAGAAACCCTGCACCACTCCCATACCTCCACTGAACCACTCCCGTACCTCCATCCCTTATAAGTCCCATGATAAATAACTGCTCCTTAGATGCCAAAATGCCATGCAAAAATCGAAAACCAGTATCCCTCACCCTAGGTGGTAACTTCAGTTTCCTCAACTAACCCCACGTCCCCCTCCAATCAAACATGGGGTAAGAAGCCTGTCCCTGCACCACCTGCTCCCTCATCCCAATCCTATCAAGCTTACTCACCCGTACCCAACCCGGCTCCCTTACTATCATGAGTGCATGTTAAACTGCCTCGCATCCTAGTATATCCTTTCATCCCCACCACCTACGAACCTCCTTCATAACCTGTCCTTCCCTCCACCCCCCCCCTTCCCCCTTCTCCAAAAATTCCTGCCGTACAAAAACACTCCACAACCTACACCTCAGAGGTATTAAACCCAACCCTCCCCTGCCTACCCTTGTTTCCACCACCTCCCTGCTCAACCAATGCCTCCTGTGACCCAACACATACTTAAGCACTCCTTGCAACAGCCGCCTCACATACACCTCCATCAAAGGGTACACCGCCACGCAAAACCACAATTTACTATAAGCCAACGCGTTTACTACTACAACCCTTTGAACCAACGTCACCTCCCCAACCCCCCATCCCCACATCCTGTGTAAAGCCGCATCCACCACCGCCTTCGAGTTAACCTCCCTTGCCAAATCCGGGTTATCACTAAACACCACCCCACATATTTTTAACCTATCAACGCATCTCCACCCTTCCCTACTTCCCAACGCTCCCCCAACCCAAAGCCCTACCTCTAAAAGGTTGGATTTACCCTGATTTACCCTCATGCCAGTCGCCTGACCAAAAACGTCCACCAACCTATTAACCATCATTAGACTCTCCCTACTCCTGACCAAGATAGTCGTATCATCTACATAGCCTACTATCCCTGGCCTACTTGCATCATTCACCTCCGCCTCCCTTACTCCCTCCCCTACCATCATATAAAACGAATCCTGCAGGCAAGCAAATAAAATCAAAGACAGGGAACACCCCTGTTTCAAACCCCTTCCCATGTCCACGGCCACTCCTACCCTCCCGTTTACTTGAACCAGAACCAAAGCTCCCTCATATAAAGTGCGAACCCATTGCACTACCTCATCCCCAAACCCTTGCTTTTGTAAAATCCCCAACAGCATGTCCCTATCTACACGATCATATGCAGTTTTCCAGTCCAACCCCAAGACTCCCCCAATCTGACTCTCCTCTACAAAACCCTTGATTTGTCTATGACCCGTCCTAATACTCCTACCCGGCACCCCATACTGTCCTTCATGCAACATGCTCCCCAGTCCCCTTTTCATCCTATTCGCCAGGATCTTCGCAAATATTTTATAATCCAAACACATTAAAGCTATGGCCCTATAATCCCTTATAAAACTCTGGTTTCTTGCCCTTAGGCACTAGCAAAACTACACCTGTCCATAAAGACTCCCCCATTAAACCCCCACCCCTCATCCCATTAAAAATGTCTCCCAATGTTTGACATACAAATCACCCGGTAGACCGTCTATTCCCGGCAACTTTCCCATGCGCAACCCCTTCACCGCGTCCCACACCTCCTCCTCCGTGATAGACCCCTCTAAAGCTTGTCGATTCTCTTCATTCAATCCCTCCACAATTCCTCCCAAAATCCTCTCTCGTGCCCCCATGTTCCCATCCTCCTCCTTATACTTCCGTCTAAACCAATGCTCCACATAACCACTCATGCCCTCAGTGGTCTGTAAAACCTTTCCTGATTCGTACCCTCCCATACCCTCCTCAACTACCAAATTCGACACCAACATATTATCCCTGTGTTTCTGAAAACGCATCAAAACTACCGCAGACACACTGTCTCCCCATAAAACTTCTTCGATGCCCCCCCCCGTACCCTTAGCGCCTGAAATCTTTCATTCTGTATATCGCGTAATCTGCCCCGTAAGTCCGTCACCTCTTCCCTAGACGATTCTCCCCTCCCCCCGAGTAGCACTCCTGCAAAAGTCCCTCCAAATAACGCTGGTACCCATACCTATAACGAGCCTCCTCTCTTCCCACCTTTTCATAGAAAGCCTTAATAGCCACCTTACCACACGTCGCCCACCACTTTGTCACATTGCAGATCCCCTTACTCCTCCCCCACAACACATCCCACCATTCATCAAAAGCCTCCCCACCCCCTCCCTACTCAGCAGACTAACATTTAATTTCCAAAAGCTCGGATACACCCGTACCACACCTTCCCATTTCACCTCTGCCATGATCCCTCTATGATCCAAGAAACCCATATCCATACTCTCTACCTTAACAACCTCCACTGCCCTTGTCACATATACCCTATCCAGGAGGGTAGCATATCCCCTTCTATAAAAGGTGTACTCTACCGGCTCCCCAGTACCCCTGACCACATCCACCACCCCCACTGCCCCCAACACCTCACGCAAGGCCCTCAGGAGGCAACCCGCACCTCGCGGCTCCACGTCCTTAACCCTAACTATGCTATTCCAGTCTCCTGCAATAATCATCACATTTGGGATTCCCCGGGAGGCATATACCAACTCAGACCTAACAAATTCTTCCTTCACGCTCCGCGTAGGATCAGCTGGCATGTACACTCCTATGAAACATACCTGGGTCCCCCCCACCATCCCTCCACCCTGACCAACCTCCCCCCTCCTCCCACGACGTCAAGGTGAACGGGCTAGACTCACGTATTCCGACCAGCACTCCTCCCTTGAAGTGTGCAGAACATCCCGTGAACACCCTATAACTTTTTAACACTAATTCATTCCCACACCTATAATTATGTTCCTGGAAGAAACATACATCTACACATAATCTATGCAACGTAATCTCCACCCACTTCCTCTTGACCTCATTCTTGAGGCCATTGACATTCATACTTAAACACCTGAACGAAACGGCCGTGGTTTCCCTCTCTGTTTCGGTTGTCTCTTCTCCACTTTAACATTCATATTATGACCACCAATACGTCCCTTCCCATCTCTTCCCTCTTCCCTAGGTACCCTAGCTACCTCACTTCCCTTCACTTCCCCAACACTACCCCTAGCCACCTCCACCCAAGCCTTTTTGCCAGGCCTTTGGGCCGGGGTTAAAACATCATCCTCTACATCCTCACCTGGTCTCTTCCTGGACTCACCCTTTGAAAGAGGCACCTCCATGGCTTCCGCCCTATGCACCTCTGCCACCACCACGCTCACCAATCCAGAAACCTCACCTCCACGACCAGCACTCTCCTCTCTGCAATCACTCAGGCCCCCCCCACCCCGGAGCAATTCCCACATTCACTTCTCCACTCACCTCACTCGATTCACCCTCTAACAATAATTCCGAACCATCTATGATGTCATGCAGATCCTGCAAAATGGCCTTAGCCTCTCCATCAACCTTATCCTCACCCAGCTGAAATGTACACACCTCCCCCGACTGAGTCTCCACCGGCAAGGTGCACACCTCCACCTCAGCCCGATCCACCTCGTCACTCCACTTGACATCTGACTTCCGCTTGTCCGCTTTGCTCCGCATACATTCCAGCTGCTCATCTCAGATCTTCTTCTGCTCCTCCATCGCTTACACACCTTCTTCACTGCACCGTCAACTGTCAACTCTTCGTTGTGCACATTCCGCAGCCACATGCCCAGGCTTCCCACACAGCCTGCATGTCCATACCTGACCTGTATACATCACGTAAACCTGCGTGCGAAAAAACTCCATTAATACGTATGAAAACATTTGCTTGTGACCACCTTCCAACATTGACTGCATGGATGACTCTATACTGTTGAAATATATCCCATATGTCCATTTCTCCTGCCTCGAACGGGACATTATGAACACGAATCCATTTGTAAATTGCAGAAACATCACGCAAACGTACCTCCACTCCAGGTGACACAATTTTCCTCAGATCCTGAAAGGCATTCACTATACGTTCATACGCAGCTGTGCAGGCAAACTTCACGAAGATTCTTGTAGCTCCGTTTAGCGATATCCCGTATAATTCATCATGGGATATTCCAAAAGTGTCCCGTAGTATTGCAGGTAGCAAGACGTCGACATTTGTTGGGTATATTGCCCCTTGAAGTACTTCCACACAAACAGTGTTGACTCACCTCCTATACCCGTCAGCCATCTTGGTGAAAATAAAGTTTGGCCAACCTGCCACCAGAGGTCTCGTCCAGCACACCCGAGCACCACAAGGTCTGGGCTGCGAATCCTATGTAATGAAAAATGGAGGTAGATTGGGGTCTGTGCAGTCAACAGCAGTTGTGGTGCTTGTCCCTAAGGGTAAGAAGCAGGTGGGTATTGGCAATTATCGCGCTATTTCCCTTTTGTACACCGATTATAAAATTTTTGCCAAGGTGTTGGGCAATCGAATGAAGTGTGTAGTGGGTCGTGTAGTCACGCCTGGACAGTATGGTATTCCAGGTAGATCCATGTTATCGGGACATTCAATTCTTTGTGGACTTTGTAAGAGATGGTTAGGAAGGGGGCATTATTTGCCCTTGATTAGAGGGGGGCATATGATTCGGTGGAAAGGGAAGCACTGCATTGTATCTTTTTGGTAGTAGAATGAGTGTGGGTAGGAGAGTTTATCGAGTGATTGTGGGAAATGTAGATGACACGACGTTATTAGTGAACGAACATACGAACCTTTTCGCACTGGAAGGGAAAGTTGGAAAGTTTTGGATGGCGTCCGGGTATGGAAGTGAACGTAAATAAATCTAAGATATTGAGTCTTGGTGAGTGGGAACACCGTAGGGACTGGGGTTGATCATTAACGATGAATGTGGAGCGATCATTAAAGATCTGTGGGATTGTGTATGTGGGTGACAGAGAGGAGGCGAGGGTGGCAAATTCGGAGTTGAGAATAGCATTGTTAATAGATTACAAGGACTCAGGCTTTATCATTTAACACTCGTGCAGAGAGCCATTACTGTAAATAGCCTCCTGTACAGTAAGGTATGTTATGTAGCTGCCGTGTACCCTTTAACTACCGAGGTGATTCGAAGGATTCAAGGTAGGATTTTTAGGTTCTTGTGGTCCTCAAAGTGTGAATGGATGTGGAGGGAAGTCATCAAGTTGCCAGTAAGAAGGGGAGGTTTGGGGTTATTTGTTCTTCGATAATGTGTACATATTATGCATTTATGTTAAAAGGGCAGTGGTGCATGGAGGGCCATTCAAAGAGGGTTGTCTTGAGCGTGTTTATGCTGTGTTATTTAGGACTTTTAGATGGATAGATTTTTTAGATTGTTTTGCGGCTATTGAGGGTGATGATGTCGGTGAGGGAGCCGGGACAAATTAAGAATAGGGTTTTGTATAACGTGTTGATGGGAGATATAAGGGCTCCTGTAGTTTCTTTATGTCCAAAGTATGACTGGAGGGGGGAGCTTTTGGAGTATGTTTGAGAAATTACGCATCCCTCCGAGGGAACGAGAGGTTATGTATAAGTTTTAATATGGAATTCTACCTGCTAGTGTCGTTATTGTATCGGAAGGTCGTGGAGGATGGAGCTTGTAGAGTTTGTGGGGTTGATGAGACTGCGTTTCATGTAGTGTACTTCTGTGAGTGTTATGAGGAATTGAAGCGATGGCTCACTCGTGTGTTAATTTTAGTGACAGGTAGTAAGATTGTTTCAGTATTGAGGGTGTTGAGTTTGGACTTGAGTGGGGTTACTAATACTGCAGTGAGAGCTACGGTGTATGTTGTTGACTATATTTATATCATGTGGGCTTTTCGTGAGGGAGGAGGGGATATGGAAGTACGGCGTCATATCCTGGCGGCGAAGTTTTATAGAACTATGTGTAGGAATAAATTGTTGTATGGCAGTACGCTGGGGAAGAGTTTCACGAGGGATTATTTAAGTATTAGTGTCGGGGGTTTGTTAGCATTATGACCGTGGTGGAGCCCGTGCCTGGAGGATACTGGGTTCCTGTTGGGATGGGGAGAATGGGGTAACGGGATTTGGTTGGGATTCCGAGGTATTGGAGTTTCAGGGGGGCGGGTGTTCAGCATGTATGTGGAATGTGTGTGGGATGTATCAAATTGTACTGTTGAAAGTTGGTTTGCAGAACATGTAACCATGAGTTTTCGTTCTGGGTAGTAGTGTGCATTTGTACACGTGTGTGTGTGTGTTAGTAACCAGGCTTGTAACCTGTCCAGGTCTCTTTGTAGTTCTGCCTGATCCTCGACTGCTTTAATTCTTCTCATTACCTTCCCATCATCTGCAAACAGAGACACTTCTGAGTCTATCCCTTCCTTTATGTCATTCACATATACCAAAAACAGCACAGGTTCTAGGACTGACCCTTGTGGAACCCCACTCGTCACAGGTGCCCACTCTGACACCTCGTCACGTACCATGACTCGTTGTTGCCTCCCTGTCAGATATTCTCTGATCCATTGCAGTGCCTTTCCTGCTACGTGTGCCTGATCCTCTAGCCTTTGCATTAACCTCTTGTGAGGAACTGTGTCGAAGGCCTTCTTGCAGTACAAGAAAATGCAGTCTATCCACCTCTCTCGTGTCTTACTTCTGTCACCTTGTCATAAAACTCCAGTAGGTTTGTGACACAGGATTTTCCTTCCCTGAAATCGTGCTGATTGTCGTGTGTACGTGTGTGTTATATTGTGTAAAGAGAGTGTGAGAGGAGTGACTAATTTTTGGGCTTGGGAATATCGAGTATAATATAATTATGTTCTGAATATTATTACGTATAAATTATGAGACAATGTGCATATAATGTTTTTAACCCTGGACGAAAGTTTAAATGTGATTATTATTCAATAAACAATAATGAAATCGAAAATACGATATGAATTATGAATATTATTTACTCATCTGCCGAGTCATACATCAGTATTACCTAAATGTATTAATAAATAATAGTTTACACGATTCTTTATCAGGAGTTATACACAGAAGATAAATTGTTACGTAACTCACAGACACACGAAACTATGCCCACAGATACAGCTATTTTCCAATATATTGGCATACAGACAATACAGACGGCTACTTCCCTAATACTCGTGGGACTGTCTTCACTCGTATCCACAGTCATATTACGCATATGTAGCCGAAGCCAAGACAGGATCACCAACGTTTGGCTCTCAAAATCTTTGTTGTTGATTTCCCAACTCAGTGACGTGGTCAGTGAGTGAGCAGCGTTGAGGGAAGTGCCAAACTTAAAACTGACAGCTCTAGTAATGACAGCACCATTCACTGACAGACATAACAGAATTTTAGATAGAATAAGAGTGACCAGTGACCACTGTACCAGTGTATACCACAACATCCACCAGTGTACACTTCAACAATATACACAACAATTATTAGTATACACAACCACAAACAGGACTCTCTCGGCTGAGTGCCGCTCCGCTTCATGTAATCGAACCTGGTCCTCACAAACAGGAGTCGGCCGCCCACACACTTCAGTTACAATATCCAGGAGGCCTCGATCGTTACCTGGGTTTCTAAAGACGATGTGAGATGCTACGACAACAAGGATATCAAAGGACTTCATACAATTGTACCGGAGTTTAAAGAGAAACTGAAAAACAAGAAAAAGAGAAAATTGTTATTACTGGTTGAGGACGTAGAAGAATGATTGACAGAAACATCGATTTACGCAAATTAATTACTGAATAAATGATTAAATATATAATATATAATGTATGTATTAAAATCATCCGTGTTTCTCTTTCCATAGGTCGGTGGTGCTCGCCAGGACAGGCAAGAAAAGATAGTGGACAAACGGGTACAGGATTTTTGGAGAGATACCTGACTTTAAGGAACTTTTCACATTTGTAATTTTGTAGCGCGCAAATCTACAACTATGGCACTCTTGAAAAGCCTCGTAGTGGAAAAGCCTCTTAGCGAGATACAGGCATTTTCATTAACCGGATATGGAGAAAAAAAATATTTGTAAATCCCACAAATATATTGTTTCTCATTGTTTCGTAAGGATTTACTTCCACTCGGTCATTATTACACAGTCTTTATATGGAAACAGCGATTCTTTCCACACATCATCTACTCTGTTTCTTCCTCGCCTTATTCCATCAAACTTGCTGATTCTTATTCTCTTCACCGGCAACACAATTCTCATTCCTATAATTTACACTCTGCATTTTTCCATACCATATAAGTACCTAATTAATCTTCCTACCACCACACATACTATTTTCAGTTTTAATTTATAATATTCTACTCGATTTTTTCATGGCCGAGTCACACAATATAACTGTAATCTCACTGCTTTTCCTCCACCCTTGTTCATACTTCAGGATTCTAATTGTTTCAGTCACCTGCCTTTTCTAATTCTACACACACATTTCTCCATATTTTTTCCACAGAGTTTTCAGGATTTCAGTACAGTATCGCAGCTAACCCCCAGGGGAATTTCATATTATTTTTTTTCAGCTAAATCAGGTTCACCTATGGTCAATACTAGGCACAGCCTTCCTGGGTCGGTTGAACACATAACTACATGCCGCCGTGGCCCATTAGTGAGAGTAGATCAAGACCAGAACGTACACCACAGATTTAGCAAGGGAGTTACAGAAGATGTAAGGAGACTCAGCAGTTATTTGAGAGACATGTATACTGGTATTAACTAAAACAATTAATAAGGATACGTTTTACCCACCAGGGGCGTATCCAGTCCAGTACAAAGAATAAGAGACTGTGTTTATGTAATGGCAGAGGTCAGGTGTGAGGCACGGCCAAGAGCATAAGAATAGAGGAACACTGCAGCAGGCCTAGTAACCCTTACATGGCAAGTCCTTTTTAAAACCAGCAATGGTTGTTATGCTTGGATAAAATGAATAGTGATTTGAATTATAGTGGTGCTGGTAGCAATAAATGATGGCTCTAAACAGCGCCTCTTACTTTGATAGGACTTTCAGATAACTAGTTTGATATTTTTGATGTCCATGGACTACCCACAAATGTTGCCATGGATTACACAATCATTGTGTTTGGTCAGTAACAGCCTGAGGGACGTAAGCATTAGAATATCAAATACCATACTGGTATGTTTTGTTATTTTTTAAGTTTGTTTTTATCTTCTGATAATCTCAAATGTATTTTGATATTTTCTAGAATTGCACATTGTTTTGTTTGACCAATATTTTTTTTACGGAAACGTTAACAACTACATAGTCCAGAAAAAATATAAGAATTCAAATCTTTATCTCTTGCTATGACGTATAAGTGCTGAATCATTCCTCTTTCCTGCAACATTGCAAGCTCCTGATGTGTTAATTGCAACACGAAAGGCCTAGAGCTATCACTGAACTCCCTCCGTGGTAGTTTTGCATTTTGCGTCAGTTGTTCCCGATTTTTGCATAATATGCATGCATGAATATATAATATATGTATATAAATATATATATAAATATATATATATATATATATATATATATATATATATATATATATATATATATATATATATATGTATATATATATATATATATATATATATATATATATATATATATATATATATATATATATATATATATATATATATATATATATATATATATATATATATATATATATATATACCTGAGATTAACCTTCAAGAAGGCACTGAATCTGTCACTAGAGGATCAGCAATGGGAGCAGGCAACCCTCCCAGTGCGACTGAGAGGTATAGGGGTGCGCAAAGCAAGGCAGGTAGCGTTACCTGCATTTCTGTCATCGTGTTTGGCTTCCAGTGGATTAGTCATGAGGATTGTCCCTGAACGTTTGAGAGGTGTGGTGGGAGCTCAAGACCCCAAGTTCATTGAAGCAGCAGTGCAGTGGGACATCCTGGCAGACTCCTCCAGTAGACCAGCTCCTCCCAAAGAGCACAAGCAGTCCCATTGGGACAAAGAGATCATGGAAAAAATTTCCAACACAATGCTCACCAACGCTTCAGGAAAGGACAAAGCTCGTCTCCTAGCGGTGAAGGCACCACACTCAGGAGATTTCCTTCTTGCTGTTCCCAATTCCTCTCTGGGGACTCGACTCGACCCACAGGCCATTCGGATTGGTGTTGCTCTTCGCCTAGCCGCCCCTATACTCACCGAACATAGGTGTATTTGCGGCAGGGCGACGGCTGACCAATTCGGACTTCATGATCTAGTGTGTCACACATCAGAAGGGAAGTATGCTAGACATGAGGAGGTCAATGACATCATAAAGAGAAGCCTCGCCACAGCCCGTTGCCCAGCTCAACGGGAACCCCAAGTGCAGAGGTCTGATGGAAGTCAAAAGCGTCCTGATGGAGCCACCATGCTACCCTGGAAGGATGGTAAGCAGATTGCTTGGGACTACACCTGTGCTGACACATTGGCAGACACCTACCTGCCACACTCCTTAGCCGAAGGGGGTGAGCTGCCAGCCACAGGGAGACCCAGAAGAACCGCAAATACGAAGACCTTCCCTCTTGCTATAACTTCATCCCAATAGGGTCGGAGACTCATGGAGCATGGGGCAAGTGTGCTCTAAAGTTTCTCAAGGAGCTGGGTGGAAAACTCATCATAGAAACCAAGGACCACAGGGCGACCAGCTTCCTCTTTCAGAGACTCAGTGTTGCGATCCAGATGGGAAATGCCTGCAGTATTCTGGGCACGCGGCCCACTGCCGGGGAGTTGGACGAAGTATTTGACATGTAGCTCTGAGTTATCTATGTTGTTTTACTCCCCATTGTATTTTGTCTTGAAATAAAGTTTGTAAAAAAAAAAGATGGGGTGGTAGGGAAAGTGGAATATTCAAATGGCTTCAGAAAGAAATCTAAATATTCTTCCTTGAAGTCTTTTATCCACTTCTCCTATATATATATATATATATATATATATATATATATATATATATATATATATATATATATATATATATATATATATATGTCGTGTCGAATAGGTAAAACTGGTCAGTAAGCATAAACTCATTTAAAATTAAGTCCTTTCTAAAACTTTCTCTTATATATTTTTAATTTATGTTAATGTAAAAATTAATAATTTTGTACCGAAACAACCTTAGAAAACTTACCTAACCTTATTATAACAAGCGTATTTTAATTTAGCCTAATCCAACTAAATATATTTTAGATAAGTTTACAATAATTTAATAATAAACAAATACAATGAAATATGTTTTTTTTTTCGTTAGGTTCAGTATGATTTTTTGCAAAATTATTGCATACGCAAATTTTTGCTTGCTTTATTCGGCAAGAAGAGCGTTGCTATTTAAGCTAAAATAGCAAGTTTTACCTCTTCGGCACGGCATATATATTATGCATCCATAAACAAGTGATTTTTATACAAATGACAACTGCACATATATGTATATATATACATAAATGTATACTTTGCTAGATATAATAGAGAAGGTAATGAGTGGGGCAGCACCCCACAATATTCAATCAGTTTGGAGGTGGGACATCAGTCGCTGGTCGTACCCCGCGGAGGCAAAGACTAATGGCCCCATAATACTGTCAGGACAGGCAAGTTATGACTTGCCTCCCAGGAACATTACATTGGAAAGCTTCCTCCACGAATACAGTTACAAACTGTCTCCTGCCTGGTAGTAAGCTGAACAAAAGTTAGTCTTCAGCCTGGTAGTTAGCTGAACAAGAGTCAGTCTTCAGCCTGGTAGTTAGCTGAACAAGAGTCAGTCTTCAGCCTGGTAGTTAGCTGAACAAGAATCAGTCTTCAGCCTGGTAGTTAGCTGAACAAGAGTCAGTCTTCAGCCTGGTAGTTAGCTGAACAAGAGTCAGTCTTCAGCCTGGTAGTTAGCTGAACAAGAGTCAGTCTTCAGCCTGGTAGTTAGCTGAACAAGAGTCAGTCTTCAGCCTGGTAGTTAGCTGAACAAGAGTCAGTCTTCAGCCTGGTAGTTAGCTGAACAAGAGTCAGTCTTCAGCCTGGTAGTTAGCTGAACAAGAGTCAGTCTTCAGCCTGGTAGTTAGCTGAACAAGAGTCAGTCTTCAGCCTGGTAGTTAGCTGAACAAGAGTCAGTCTTCAGCCTGGTAGTTAGCTGAACATGAGTCAGTCTTCAGCCTGGTAGTTAGCTGAACATGAGACAGTCTTCAGCCTGGTAGTTAGTTGAACATGAGACAGTCTTCAGCCTGGTAGTTAGCTGAACATGAGACAGTCTTCAGCCTGGTAGTTAGCTGAACATGAGAGTCTTCACCTTTCGAGAAGTCTTCAGCCTGGTAGTTAGCTGAACATGAGACAGTCTTCAGCCTGGTAGTTAGCTGAACATGAGACAGTCTTCAGCCTGGTAGTTAGCTGAACATGAGACAGTCTTCAGCCTGGTAGTTAGCTGAACATGAGACAGTCTTCAGCCTGGTAGTTAGTTGAACATGAGACAGTCTTCAGCCTGGTAGTTAGTTGAACATGAGACAGTCTTCAGCCTGGTAGTTAGTTGAACATGAGACAGTCTTCAGCCTGGTAGTTAGCTGAACATGAGACAGTCTTCAGCCTGGTAGTTAGCTGAACATGAGACAGTCTTCAGCCTGGTAGTTAGCTGAACAAGAGACAGTCTTCAGCCTGGTAGTTAGCTGAACATGAGACAGTCTTCAGCCTGGTAGTTAGCTGAACATGAGACAGTCTTCAGCCTGGTAGTTAGTTGAACATGAGACAGTCTTCAGCCTGGTAGTTAGCTGAACATGAGACAGTCTTCAGCCTGGTAGTTAGCTGAACAAGAGTCAGTCTTCAGCCTGGTAGTTAGTTGAACAAGAGTCAGTCTTCAGCCTGGTAGTTAGTTGAACAAGAGTCAGTCGTCAGCCTGGTAGTTAGCTGAACATGAGACAGTCTTCAGCCTGGTAGTTAGCTGAACATGAGACAGTCTTCAGCCTGGTAGTTAGTTGAACATGAGACAGTCTTCAGCCTGGTAGTTAGCTGAACATGAGACAGTCTTCAGCCTGGTAGTTAGTTGAACATGAGACAGTCTTCAGCCTGGTAGTTAGTTGAACATGAGACAGTCTTCAGCCTGGTAGTTAGTTGAACATGAGACAGTCTTCAGCCTGGTAGTTAGCTGAACATGAGACAGTCTTCAGCTTTCCATACATTTCGTATACTTTTTATCTTTATTTGCTTCATCGATATTTTATTAAATGAAAGTGCAAAATTTTCTCAATATTGATCAGTTTTCCTGTGAAAGTGTCTGCTTTATGAGGACAAAGCAAAGTACTAATTCATTTTTAAAGAAGAAATTCGAGCTTTATCTAAGGACAGCTTGTCCGTCCGTCCAGTAGATACCGTCTGGTTGTCCTTCAATAAACAGTAAAGTTTTAACGAGCTAATGACTGATACTTAAGACGCAGAACAATTGATAACTTCGTAACATCTTAGATGTCGCTTATTCTCGAATAATAAATGTCTGTAAAAGTTTAATTTATTCGGGACAGTTAGTTTTACCAGAAGTTAATTCATCCACTTCCAGGCGTTTTTTTTAACGTGGTTCGGTATATTTCCTTTCCTATTTTCATGAAGGACAGTGGAGACTGGGAAGAGATAATATTTCTTCACTATATTTCCCAAATACACCTAGGTAATACACCAGTCCATAATCAGTTAAATGTCTTTCCTATGAAATTCCATATATTCTGTACACACACACACACACACACACACACACACTCTCAGGATACTGTATACATGAGCTAGAAGCTGAAGTAAAAATGCTGAAGCAAGATATAGGGCAAATGACCGGAAGGGACATGGCATCTAGAGCAGGTACACCAATATTCAACAAGGGATCCAAAGGAAAGAAAGGAGACAAGACCTATGTTAAGGTTCTATCAGGTCACCAGGAAATGTCGAGGAGGGAAAGGGGCATGATGTTGGGCACAGGCACAGCAGTAAGTGAGAGTGGGTAGGTAGTGAAGGTGATTGAGCCTTTCTGTAGAGGCGTGATCCAGTCACCGGGAGATCCAGGAAATGATAAGGAAGGAAATAGCTATGTTTAAATGAGACCCAGAGATGCAGAGGGAAATGCAATGAGAGGAGGAGAGAGAGAAGTCAGTCTTCTTCCATGGGCTTCAAGAGAGCGAGGACATACGACGAAAGATGGCAGAGAGAGAAAGAAGAGATTGAAAATATCATCAAAAAAACAGTAGAGGATGACATGACTGAGCTGATAAATTTTCAGAGAATAGGGGCATACTCAATAGGAAGAAACCGTGCAGTCAAACTAATTTTTAAGAGAGAAACGATGTGGAGCAGGATCCAGCAGCAGAAACCAAGGCTAAAGGAATCAGCATCATACCAGAGGGTGTATCTAGATCGCAACAGAATGAGAACAGAACGACAGAAGGTGAGAGGACACAAAGACAAAATTGGCAAGAAAGAGAGACAAGTCTAGAGTCAGTAGGGGACAACGAGAGTCGAGTGGAGCAGCAAGTGCAAACACCCACAGAACCCCACAACCAAACACATCCCAAGGCAAGCCACACTCTACACTCACAGCCCCCACCCCAAACTGGTAGTAGCTGGTCGCTACTAGCTCCACTCTCTCCCTGCTCCATGAGCTTTATCGTATCTCTTCATAAAGCTATGTATGGACCCTTAATCCACTATATCGTTCTCTAGATTATTCTACTTCTTGACAACTCTATGACTGATGAAATACTTCCTAACATCTCTGTGACTCATCTGTATCTTCAACTTCCAGGTGTGACCCCTTGTTACCGTGTCCCGTCTCTGAAACATCCTGTCTGTATCCACTTTGTCAATTCCTCCCATTATTATATATGTCGTTATTGTGTCCCCCCCTATCTCTCCTGTCTTAAGCCCCCCTAGCCTCTACTCTGTCGGCGATTTTCATTGACTTTCCCTAATCTTCATGAGTTTGAACTTGATGGGGGTTAAACTCCAGGAGCCAGTGGTTGGACCAGACTTGCAGCCTGTCCAGATCCCTTTGTAGTTCTACCTGATCCTCATCCACTTGAATTCTCCGCATTAGCTTCGCGTCGTCTGCAAACAGGGACACCTCTGAATCTATCCCTTCCGTTATGTCATTCACATATACCAGAAGCAGTACCGGAACTAGGATTGATCCTTGTGGAACCCCGCTCTTCACAAGCGCCAACACCTCGTCACGTACGATCACTTTTTTTTCTTCTTAGTGTCAGGTATTCTATTATCCAGTGTTGTTCCTTTCCTGTTATGTCTGCTTGCTCCTCTAGATTTTACGCTAATCTCTTTTGCAGATCTGTGTCGAAAGCTTTCTTACAGATCAAAAAAATGCAGTCTACCCACCCTTCTCTCTCCCCTACCTTACTTTTGTCACCTTGTCGTAAAACTCCAGTTTTCCCTCCCTGAAACCGTGCTGGTTATAGTGTATAAGCTCATTCCTTTCTCCGTGCTCCACCAGTCTTTTCCTGATATGCTTCTCCATAACTTTACATACTATTCACAACAGCAACACTGGTCTTTAGTTTAATGCTACCTGCCTGTCTCCTTTCTTAAAGATTGGGACTACGTTTGCTGTTTCCCACACCTCAGGTAGTTACCATTTTTCGATAGATATGTTGAAGATTGTTCTTAGTAGTATACATAACGCCTTCGCTCCCTCTCTCAGGACCTATGGAGAAATGTTATCCGGTTCCACTGCCTTTGAGGTACCTAGTTCACTTAGCAGCCTTCTGTTGTGTGTAGTGTGCCAAGCAGTTGTTTTTGTACCCTACCATTCCGGTATACTGTGTGTGTGTACTCACCTATTTGTGGTTGCAGGGGTCGAGACTCAGCTCCTGGTCCTGCCTGTTCACTGACCGCTACTAGGTCCTCTCTCTCCCTGCTCCATGAGCTTTGTCATACCTCGTCTATAAGCTATGTATGGTTTCTGCCTCCACTACATCACTTGCCAGACTATTCCACTTCCTGACAACCCTATGACTAAAGAAATACTTCCTAACATCCCTTTGACTCATCTGAGTCTTCAACTTCCAATTGTGACACCTTCTTTCTGTGTCCCATCTCTGGAACATCCTGTCTCTGTCCACCTTATCTATTCCTCGCAGTATTTTGTATGTCGCTATCATGTCCCCGCCTGACGTACACGGTGTTCAGTGTCTTGAACGATTCCTTACTAAGGTATCGGAAAGCTATTCTCAGGTTTGCCAGTCGCCCATATGCTGCAGCAGTTACCTGGTTGATGTGTGCTTCCGGGGACGTGCTCGGTGTTATACTCACCCCAAGATCTTTCTCCTTGAGTGAGGTTTGTAGTGTGTGTGTGTGTGTGTGTGTATGTGTGTGTGTGTGTGTGTGTGTGTGTGTGTGTGTGTATTTCAAGCTCCGCCAATAAGAATTTCGGAAGTTATCCCAGCCATTGAAGGTTGCTGGTAATAGGTTCAACAACTTTGGTCATAAAGCTCGTAAACATACATATTCTTCTTTAAATTTGGTCCTTTTTTACAATACCAAATGTTGAAAATTTGAAGCCGATTGGATGCGGCATTCTCGAGTTATGAAAAAAAAATCGCAAAGTAGGAGGAAGAAAGAAAAAGAAAAAAAAAGAATTCAGGCAACCTCTTAAAGGTTCCCTTTCGAGGATTACTTAATAAGTGTCCCTTAAACTATTTTTAAGAATGACTATTAAGAGTTAGTGCTGATGATTGTTGATGACTATATGTACTCTAGTAATTCATCAGCACTGTATATTTATGTAAATTGCTCTGCCAATAAATAGCAACTTTGTAGACAATAATGTTGCAACTGTAACGATTCACGAGACAAGAACCTCACTTGACTGCATTTTACGAAGCGGCGACGCCGAGAGTTTGGCAGATTTTAGCCTAAAAAGTTCCGAGAGAGAATTGTATACAATGTCTTCAAGAACACGAGGTGCAATATGTCGAGTGGTGACGGTGACTTATTCGACACGATAAGTGGCTCGTGTATTTGATTATATCAGACAGGTGTCACCTGGAGAATCCAAGGATGTGGAGTGTCACCTGGTATGTCAAACAATGCGCGAATGTTGAATCATAAAGTGCCACTTGCTCTGTCAAATAATGCAAGAATGCCAAATGGGAAGTGTAGATGTGTGTGCCAAACGATACGAGGATGCTGAGTAACAAGTGCCACTTGGTATATCAATCAATCAAAAAGCACTTGGAGTGACAAGTGTCAACAGGTGTCAACAAAAGTGCAGTGACAAATTGCATAGACTCATCTAATAAGTTTGAGTAAGACTCAGGTATAACACTAATTTTTATTGACGAAACGTTGCGCCTGCGCTGCAGGCTCCATCAGTCGAATGTATAAACGAATAACACTCCTGTAGACACCAGCCTTGATGGAAGTCGAAATAAACAAAGTGGAGACGTAGTTTGATATAATCAATTCCCCCAACCTTTGTGAAAAACAATGTTCTTTTAGCCAAAAGCAAAAGCATGTGACCAGAGGTGAGCTGGAGGTACTAGTGGTACTAGGTCATGCTCAACAGTTGTTAGCACAAGAGTTGCTGAGGACATCTCTCGTACCACGATACCATGATGTTGAAGTGGCAGATAAGTGTCATGTTATTAATGATAGACAATACCGACAACTTGTGCAACATAGTATAATACGATCTAATAAGTGTATCGAATAGCAAACAATATACAAGAACACATAAGTGTGTCTAAAAGTGCGTCGAACAATATGGTGAGTGTGGTGTATATTGTAGTGGTGAATCCCTCTAGACACACCATAACAACAATACTGCACCAGGACGGATGCTGTCACCAAAATTACTTGCCGTCTCTCCTGAGAAATTGACCATAAATAGCCATGCCCTGTCTCCTTCAGCCAGATTTTCAATATTTTCAATAAATGGATTCCCTCGTTATAAACACGACTGCAGCAACACCAGATTATCACACAGTTCCAGAGGCCTGGACTCAACAACATAAATTCGGAGGATCTGTGATGTGTGTGTTAGTCTTGTTTTATGAACCAAGTTAAAACCTAAACTTTTTGAAGTGAAGGACTTATATTGGGGAAGTGATTGTTGCTGGGTCCTTCAAGTGCAAGTGTTGCTGGGTCCTTCAAGTGCAAGTGTTGCTGGGTCCTTCAAGTGCAAGTGTTGCTGGGTCCTTCAAGTGCAAGTGTTGCTGGGTCCTTCAAGTGCAAGTGTTGCTGGGTCCTTCAAGTGCAAGTGTTTCTGGGTCCTTCAAGTGCAAGTGTTTCTGGGTCCTTCAAGTCCAAGTGTTGCTGGGTCCTTCAAGTGCAAGTGTTGCTGGGTCCTTCAAGTGCAAGTGTTGCTGGGTCCTTCAAGTGCAAGTGTTGCTGGGTCCTTCAAGTGCAAGTGTTGCTGGGTCCTTCAAGTGCAAGTGTTGCTGGGTCCTTCAAGTGCAACCATGACTGGGAAAGTTGAGATACAACAAATTCCCTATTACACAAGATGTATTATTATTTATGTATTCATGGAGAAGAGCTAAACACGTAGGGGGTTACACAGCGCCAGATAAATGGGAGATAATAAGGTTTAATCTGAGAAAGGAGATGGAAGCTAAAATTCCTTGGAACAAAAGCCCTTCACCAGTAACAAGATAACAAGTTTCAGTAATAAAATAAACTTGGTAATTCGGGAACGCAAATTGATTTTAATTTGCACCCGATTAGTTTAAATTTGTAACCCAACTAATTAAAGTGAGTTTGGTCACTGAATGTTTTACTGTGATGTTTAGGATGTTTAGCCACTTTACTCTTGTGGCATTGCAATGTTGCAAATGTTATTACTCGAACAAAATTTATCATGATGCTGTTGCAGCATCCCAACGCATGTGTAAACATGTGTATTCACACAAGTGCACACACACACACACACACACACACACACACACACACACACACACACACACACACACACACACGCACGCACACACACACATCTTGAGGTCCTGGAGAGTGAAGTAGTAAAAGCAGGATCCATACATAGCTTTAAGAAGAGGTACGATAAAGCTTTCGGAGCAGAGAGAGAGTAGAACTAGTAGCGGCCAGCGAAAACGGTCCCAGGAGCTATGAATAAACCCCTGCAACCACATACAGGTGAGCACACACACACATCAGTGGGAGCCTCTGAAGAGCGGGGTCCCACAGGGGTCAGTCCTAGGACCAGTGCTATTTTTGGTATATGTGAATGACATGACGGAAGGGATAGACTCAGAAGTGTCGCTATTCGCAGATAATGTGAAGTTAATGAGGAGAATTAAATCAGATGAGGATCTGGCAGGACTACAAAGAGACCTGTATAGGCTGGTCGCGTGGTCCAGCAACTGGCTCCTCGAATATAACCCCGCCAAATGCAAAGTCATGAAGATCGGGGAAGGGCAAAGAAGACCGCAGGCGAAGTATAGGCTAGGTGGCCAAAGACTGCAAACCTCACTCAAGAAAAAAGATCTTGGGGTGAGTGTAATACCGATCACATCTGAAGTGCACATCAACCATATAACTTCTGCAGCATATGGGCGCCTGGCAAACCTGAGAATAGCGTTCCGGTGCCTCAGTAAGGAATCATTTAAGACTCCGTACACCGTGTACGTCAGGCCCATACTGTAGTATGCAGCACCAGTTTGGAACGCACACCTTGTCAAGCACGTCAAGAAATTAGAGAAATTGCAAAGGTTTGCAACAAGGCTAGTTAGAGAGCTAAGGAGAATGTCCAACGAAGAAAGGGTAAGGGAAATCGGCCTGACGACACTGCAGAACAAGAGGGTTAAGGGAGACATTATAACGACATACAAAATACTGCGAGGAATTGACAAGGTGGACGGACACAGGATGTTCCAGAGATGGGACACAGAAACAATGGGTCACAATTGGAAGTTGAAGACTCAGATGAGTCAGAGAGATCTTAGGAAATATTTCTTTAGACATAGAATTGTCAAGAAGTGGAATAGTCTGGCAAGTGATGTAGTTGAGGCAGGAACCATACATAATTTTAAGACGAAGTATGATAAAACTAATGAAGCAGGGAGAGAGGGGACATAGTAGCGATCAGCGAAGAGGAGGGGCCAGGAGCTATGTCTCGACCCGTGCAACCACAAATAGGTGAGCACACACATACACACACACACGCACACACACGCACACACACACACACACACACACACACGAGAAAGCGTGTGCTAGAGAAAGAGGTGAAGCCAGAAGGTGTCATGAGTCAGCGGGTAACTAGTACATTATGGTGGTGTAAGTGATCGTGGGCACTTCATCTTAGAGAGCCAGTTAACACAGAGCTTTCCGTCTTGTGGCGTCCCTGGAACCAAGTATTGGCTTAATTGCTGGAAGGAAACACGACCCCGTGGCCACCCTGTGGGGAGGACAATCATTGTGTATGAGGAGGAGGAGAAACACAGTGTGGAACGTGAAGGGAACACGACCCCGTGGCCACCCTGTGGGGAGGACAATCGTTGTCCTCCCCACAGTGTGGAACGTGAAGGGAATGACAGGAAAATGGAGAAAAAATGAAGAACAATGAAGAGAGTTACACAATTTATGAAGAGAATGAGAATGTAATTACTGAATCAGGGGAGATATGTGAAACAGATTGACTTGGAAGAGGTCGGAGATGTTGTTAGTTAATTACAAAGATGTGACATGTTATAATCTATAGGTTAATCCTGTATTTATTTACAATGAATTAGTGGTCAGTGAGAGCTCTGGGGGCCAACCTAACACATGTGTGTGATGATCCCTATAAACGTCTGGAGGTTCACCAGTGCACAATGGTTAATGAGTACATCCTGAGGTTCACCAGTACACAATGATTAATGAGTACATCCTGAGGTTCACCAGTACACAATGATTAATGAGTACATCCTGAGGTTCACCAGTACACAATGATTAATGAGTACATCCTGAGGTTCACCAGTACACAATGATTAATGAGTACATCCTGAGGTTCACCAGTACACAATAATTAATGAGTACATCCTGAGGTTCACCAGTACACAATGATTAATGAGTACATCCTGAGGTTCACCAGTACACAATGATTAATGAGTACATCCTGAGGTTCACCAGTACACAATGATTAATGAGTACATCCTGAGGTTCACCAGTACACAATGATTAATGAGTACATCCTGAGGTTCACCAGTACACAATGATTAATGAGTACATCCTGAGGTTCACCAGTACACAATAATTAATGAGTACATCCTGAGGTTCACCAGTGCACAATGGTTAATGAGTACATCCTGAGGTTCACCAGTACACAATGATTAATGAGTACATCCTGAGGTTCACCAGTACACAATGATTAATGAGTACATCCTGAGGTTCACCAGTACACAATGATTAATGAGTACATCCTGAGGTTCACCAGTACACAATGATTAATGAGTACATCCTGAGGTTCACCAGTACACAATAATTAATGAGTACATCCTGAGGTTCACCAGTGCACAATGGTTAATGAGTACATCCTGAGGTTCACCAGTACACAATGATTAATGAGTACATCCTGAGATTCACCAGTACACAATGATTAATGAGTACATCCTGAGGTTCACCAGTACACAATGATTAATGAGTACATCCTGAGGTTCACCAGTACACAATAATTAATGAGTACATCCTGAGGTTCACCAGTACACAATGATTAATGAGTACATCCTGAGGTTCACCAGTACACAATGATTAATGAGTACATCCTGAGGTTCACCAGTACACAATGATTAATGAGTACATCCTGAGGTTCACCAGTACACAATGATTAATGAGTACATCCTGAGGTTCACCAGTACACAATGATTAATGAGTACATCCTGAGGTTCACCAGTACACAATGATTAATGAGTACATCCTGAGGTTCACAGGTATACAATGGTTAACGAGTACATCTTGAAGTTCACCACTACATAATGGCTAATGAATGCAGCTTTGAGGTTCACCAGATCGTAATAGTTAACGAGTATGAGTTCACCAGTACATATTTGTTAACAAATTTATCTTGAGGTTCACCACTACACATCTGCTCCTCTTTATCTTGAGACTTTATTTAATTTATTGCAAGATATTGCTACTTTATGGCAAGCTATTTCAGCTATTGCACCTTTTTTCAAATATATTGCTACTTTCTTGCAAGATATTGCAACTTTATTGCGATATATTCCTTCTTGCAAAATATTGCAATTTTATTGCAAGATATTGCTAGTTTCTTGCAAGATTTCTCAAGAAAGTGACAGTCATTAGAGAGTGTGTGTGTGTGTGTGTGTGTGTGTGTCGTCAGTCAGGCAGCTGGTCCTGACTGGCGTTTATGTCTCTTACCTCCCTCCAGGTTTCCTTTGTCCTCAAGTCAACCTTTGTCCTACACTCTTAATTTTTCCTACTTTCTTCCTTTATCCTCCAGTCTTGTTTTGTCCTCCAGTCTTTCTTTGTTCTCCGATCTTATTGTGTCCTACAGTCTTACTTTGTCCTATACATTTCCTTTGTTCTAGAGTCTTCCTTTGTCCTCCAGTCTTCCTTTGTTCCCCAGTTTACTTAGTCCTCCAGTTTTTCCTTGTCCACCAGTCTTTCCATGTCCACCAGTTTTTCCTTGTCCTCCAGTTTTTTCTCGTCCTCAGTCTTCATTTGTCGTCCAGTCTTTCTTTGTCCTCCAGTTTTTAATTGCCCACCAATCTTTCCTTGTCCTCCAGTTTTTTCGTGTTCTCCAAACTGGAGAACCATCTGCTGGTGGCACTGGTTATGAGACTGCTGGTGGTTTACTGATAGCACTGCTGGTGGCACTGTTGGTGGCCTTATTGCTGGAACTGCGGGTGGCACGGCTAGTGGCACTGCGAGTTGCACTTCTGGTGGCACTGCTGGTGGCCTTATTGCTGGCACTGCTGGTGGCCTTATTGCTGGCACTGCTGGTGGCCTTATTGCTGGCATTGCTGGTGGTCTTATTGCTGGCACTACTGGTGGCACTACTGGTAGCACTGCTGGTAGCACTGCCGGTGGCATTGCTGGTGCACTACTGGTGTCTTTACTGGTAGCACTGCTGGTGGCCTTGTTACTGGCACTACCTATGGCTCTGATGGTGGCCTTATTACTGGCACTGCTGGTGGCCTTATTGCTGGCACTGCTGGTATCAGTGCTAGTGGCCTTATTGCTGGCACTACTGGTGGCACTGCTGGTGGCACTGCGGGTGTCACTACTGGTGACACTGCTGGTGGCCAACTCATTTTTTATGGTTGTGATGGAGGCTAAAAATGAGAGCGACGATGCATTTGTTACGACCAATAAATCTTTTTATATACAATTTCTCTTCCCCTCGCGTCCCGTCTTTATTTATTTAAATTGTTTTTAAACCATCCTTTCTTTCTCTCTCTGTCTGTCTGTCTGTCTCTCTCTCTCTCTCTCTCTCTCTCTCTCTCTCTCTCTCTCTCTCTCTCTCTCTCTCTCTCTCTCTCTCTCTCTCTCTCTCTCTCTCTCTCTCTCTCTCTCTCTCTCTATTTGCAAGAACTAGATTCACTAGATTCATTGTATCATACACATATAACCCGTACATAGAGAATCTTATGACGACGGATCTTATGACGACGTTTCGGTCCTTCTCGGACCACTAACTAGTCACTCGAGTCCAAGGCGGACCGAAACGTCATCATAAGTTTCCTTCTCTTATGTGAGAGTTATTTGTGTATTATTTCAGTTAGGGAATTGTTCTTTTTTGTTCTTTATCGTATCATTGGACAGCGAGGAATCGAACCAGTGATAGTACTAGTAGTAGTAGTAGCAGCAGTAGTACCAGTAGTAGTAGTAGTAGCAGTAGTACTAGTAGTAGTAGTAGTAGCAGTAGTACTAGTAGTAGTAGCAGTAGTATTAGTAGTAGTAGTAGCAGTAGTAGTAGTATTAGCAGTAGTACTAGTAGTAGTAGTAGTAGTAGCAGTAGTATTAGTAGTAGTAGTAGCAGTAGTATTAGTAGTAGTAGTAGCAGTAGTAGTAGTAGTAGGAGCAGCAGCAGCAGTAGTAGTAGTAGCAGTAGTATTAGTAGTATTAGTAGTAGTAGTAGTAGTAGTAGCAGCAGCAGCAGTAGTAGCAGTAGTAGTAGTAGTAGTAGTAATAGTAATAGTAGTAGTAGTGGTAGCGGTAGTAGTAGTAGTTGAGGGTTGCGATATTCAGCAGAACTGGTGATAACTAGAAGGTGAACCACTGGTACTCACAACTAGGTCAGTGGCAGAGGAGTAAATTCCCTGCTATTTTTTTGTTATGGTACGGTATATTGTCCTCCCCTAGTTTTTCACACCGGTAGTGACCAGAATGGAGGCAGAGGAGAAAACTTCATGCTCTTTTTATCCTTCCGTCATGCACATACATGATGAAAGATAGTTTTTTATTTAGATAGAAGTGTAGTTAGTGTTATGCATATGTTGTCGATGTGGATTAGCAAGTCCTCTTCTATGAGTCTTTCCCATGTACTCTCTCCCTTCTGTCCGTAAATACACTCGTGTATTCTGTTCTCTTTGTACATTATTGTAAAGTGCCAGTTGTTTAGTGTTAGTGCATTACAAATTTGTGGGATGTCAGTATATTACAGGTTTAAGGAGTAAAAAGGAGGTCTGTTTATTTTAACAGTGTGTCAATACTGGTTACATGATCGATTGATGGAGAGACGCTGCCAGAAATCCCCTGAAACGGCTGTAGGTGAAGGTGAAGAAAGTAGGTAGCTTCTAGAGCATTGGTTTAGTTGATAACGGAAAAACAGCTGATATCCATCTTTCTAGTCCTAAAGGATCTTCTTATATAACAGATCCAAGAGTCTTCGACCAGAAGCATGGCCTGACCATAATCTCCAGACCACTGGCTCTCCATAAATAATTACCGGGATGTTCTGGAGAAAGCCCTGGGAAGAAGTGATCAAGGGGAGAGGGAAGGATTGAAAGAAACGAGATTGACGAGTGAGGAAATCCTCGAGGAGACTTGAAGGTGGGGTGAGTGGAAGGGGACACACTACTGAGTGATGGGTATCTGTGAATTGCTTTGCTTTCTCTTGACTGGGGAGATGGGAAACATATCTCCAGAGAAGGAATTGGCGGGTTCCAGCTCATGGGCTTCACTTCTTGTATAGAATGTGACTAGTGTAATAAGTCTCAAATCTCTTGAGTTATGAATAACTAAAGAGCAACGAACACTTGTCATGGGGGTTGAAATAAACAGATCAATCAATGTCTTGTGTTTCTGTCTCCGTTTTGGTTATTAATGAGCATCTTGAGCTATGTTGAATTAGAGTCTGTAAAGACAGCTTTCACAGCTTCCCATCCATCTATGTTAGATTGAAATGTCTTTCCTATATACTAGTACTGAGTTCCACCTACTCTTCATTTTTCTTGCTTATCCAGCTGCAGTAGTCGAGGAAGAAGCCTCGTGGAGAACCTCTGAGCGATTCACTCTTCGTCAAGTGCTTAACAAGGTGAGTGTTAATGTGTAGTAGCTGGCACAGGCTTCAGAAGGGTGCTTTTCCATCTGTCAGTGTTATATTTACCAATGATGTAATGCTGTGTGTGCTTCAGGATACGTTCATATGTTTCATGTGTTACTGCATGTGTTTCATGTGTTACGATATATTTGTATTTCCCGCTACTGTTTTTATGATTTCATGCATTACTGCTTGAGTGTACCCCATGTGTTAGTGTTCATGTGTACTTCATTTGTTCCTGTTTGTGTGTATTCATAAGACCTTAAGAAAGAAGGAACACTGCAGCAGGCCTACTGGCCCATGCGAGGCAAGTCCAAGTCTCCAACCGGCTTAAGCCAATGCCCCGACCCAGCCAGGTCAGGTTGCATTCACTTAAGGAAGGAGAACGGCATCTGACCTAGTGGCACAAGCTAGTCAGGACCAACTCACACCCACCCGCACCCACTCATGTATTTATCTAGCCGACCACCTGGATTTAACCCTCTCCAGGTAAACTCCAGTAAGTCAGGTCACTTCCACTTAAGGAATTAGTACGGCATCTGACCTAGTAGCACAAGCTAGTCAGGTCCAACTCACACCCACCCACACCCACTCATGTATTTATCTAACCTATTTTTAAAACTACACAACGTCACAGCCCCTATGACGGTACTCGGGAGTTTGTTCCACTCATCCCCAACTCTATTACCAAACCAGTGCTTTCCTATATCCTTCCTGAATCTGAAATTTTCCAACTTGAAACCATTGCTGTGAGTCCTGTCTTGGCTGGATATTTTCAGCACGCTATTTACATCCCCTTTATTTATTCCTGTTTTCCATTTATACACCTCAATCATATCCTCCCTAATTCTACGCCTTTCTAGAGAGTGCAGATTCAAGGCCCTCAGTCTATCCTCATAGGGAAGATTTCTGATACATGGGATCAATTTTGTCATCCTCCTCTGTACGTTTTCCAGTGCATTTATATCCATTCTGTAATACGGTGACCAGAACTGTGCAGGATAATCTAAATGAGGAGTAACCAAAGATATATAGAGTTGAAGAACAACCTGAGGACTTCTATTATTTATACTTCTTGATATGAAGCCAAGGATTCTGTTAGCTTTATTGCGAACACTTATACACTGTTGTCTTGGTTTCAGATTACTGCTAACCAGAACTCCTAAATCCTTCTCGCAATCACAAGTATTAAGATCTACATTATTCAGTTTATATGTGGCATGGTTATTGTTCTGCCTAACATTTAGAACTTTGCATTTGTCTACAATAAACTGCATCTGCCATTTATGTATACTTCATGTATACTTCACGTGTTACTATTTAAGTGTTCTTCACATATTACTATGCATGTCTACAGTACATGTGTGCTGCATGTACTCACCTGCATACTCATCTAGGACTGACGTCACTATCTTGTGATTCGTTGGCACTTTCGTACCAAGCTATGTATGGATCCGGCCTCTACCACTTCAGTTTTTAGGTTGTTCCACTTTCTGGCCACTCTAATGGTGAAGAAATACTTCCTAACATTTCTGTGACTCTTCTTTGTTTTCATCTTTCGGCTGTGCCTTCGTGTTCCTGCTTCCTGCGTATAGAACAGTCAGTTTCTGTCCACCCTGTCAGTTCCTCTCAGTATTTTTTTCATGTCGTTATCATAGTCCTCTGTCCTAATGTCCTCAGGTTTTTGCTCTTTTAGTCTCTCTTCATAACTCATATCCAGTAGCTCCAGGACTAGTCTCGTTGCAAACCTCTGTACTTTCACCAGTTCCTTGACGTGCTTGATCAGGTGAGGGTTCCAAACTGGTGCTGCATACTCCAATATGGACCTACCATATGCTATACATAGTGTCCTGAATGACTCTTTGCTAAGGTTCCTGAAGGCTAATCTTAGTTTCGACAGACGTTCCTTGCCGAGCAAGTTATTCAGATGTTGTGCACTTCAGGCAATATGCTTGGTACAATGTTCAACCTGAGGTCCTCCTTGAGTAAGGGTTGCTGCCTTTACCCTCCGAGCCTGTACCTCGTTCGCGGTCTTCTTCGCCTATCTCTAATTTTCATTACTTTGCATTTGCCAGGGGTTAAATTTTAATATCCACTTTTCAGACCAGAGCTACAGCTTGTCCAGGTACATTGTAAGCTTTCCTTGTCCTTACCTTTTTGTACTCTCTTCATCAGTTTCACATCTGCGAATAGGGATACCTGTTGTACTAGGTGAGTACAAATTGCGCTCAGCAGACGGAGGATCAAGCCTCCAACACGTCTTGTGCTGAATGACCCACATGGGTTTGGCACTTAACGTGAATTATTAAAAAAGTTAATTCCGCTGTGTCTTTCACGTCCACACGAAACAGTACCTGGTCCAGTACTATTCCTTGCGGAACCCCACTCGTCACACCCGTCCATTCCGACACATCTTTCTGGACAGTCACTGATTGTTTCGTTCCAGTTAAATATTTATTCATCCATTGTTGTACCTTCCTTGTTATTCTTGCCTGATCGTCTAGCTTTTTATGACTCTCTCCTGTGTGATACTGAATCAAAAACCTTCTTACATTCCACAGATACGAAATCCAGCCATTTTCCTGTCTTTCCTGACTTTGGTTGTTACCTTATAGGTTGGGTAGACCTCCATAACCATACATACTATGCATGTCAGTGACACTGCCCTGTGTTTTAATGCTACCTGTTTGTCCTTTTTCTCCAAGACTGGGATTACATCAGCAGTCTTCCACACCTCTTGCAGTCGCTTTGTGTTTATTGACTTCAAGATTTTGGCTCACACATTGCTTCCTCTTCTCTCCAGCTTCTAGTTAGCACAGTAGTTTCCTCACCTCTTCTCCTGTTGCCTCTACTCCATCCATTATTCGCTGGTGCAATCTCCTTTAATTCAGCTTTCCTCCTTTCTTCAGCCTGATTACCTTTTCCTCTCTTCCTTTACTATTGTCTTCCTTACGATGTGACTCATATAGCAACTTTCATTCAGCTTTGAATGCTATTTCATTCTCAAATTATTATTGTTTTTGAGTTCTTCATGTGCAATTGTTAATGTGATCTTCTTGTGTTGCTGTGTGTGTAATTTGTGTTATTCTTTATGTATACTTCATTGTCAGTGTTTATGTATGCTTCGTGTTGTACTGTTTATGTGCTTCATGTGTTACTACTAATGTGGGCTTCATGTGTTACTATTTATGTGTAGCTCGTATTATGACTAAAGTGTGTTACATGTACGTTCTTCACTTGTTACTATTTACGTATGCCAGCAGCAATATGGAGTATATCTTCTTAGGGCATCCACTTGTTACATGTTTCCATCCCAAAACACTTCCCTCACTGTGACTTTTTACAATAATAATAATAATAATAATAATAATAATAATAATAATAATAATAATAAATAATAATAATAATAATAATAATAATATGTAGAAGAAGAAGAAAATTATGAAGAAGAAATAAGCTTTTATTTCACTTAATTATGTAAAAATTTTCAATAAATTAAAAGCCTATAGTATGCAGACATTTCGGGCACTCGTCCCACCCAGCTGAGTACTACTCCCAGTCACCCCAGCCACTTCTTATATTATTTACAGTACTCGGTTTTAGGGCATTATTTACTCGTGTACGATTAGAAAGATAGGCTTCGATGTCTGTGAATCCAGGTTGGTGTCACACACTTGCGTGTATGAACACTCGCACGTGTGTGTGTGTATGAGAGAGGGAGAGAGAGAGAGATTATGACTAGCATCAACCATTAATATTAAAGGGACTCAGTTTCTCTAATAAACATGAAGTCCACTATCAGGGAAGAAAATATTCTCAAGGAGTACTGTGAAGGTAGTGAAGACTCTGACACCGCTCATAGCACGGCTGTTACAATTGACCAACAGTGCCACACTTTCAAGGCTCCATGCTAGAGTTGACACCATGCCACTTAAAACAAGGAGCTGATAAAAGCTAATTCATTCGGTAGCTGACAGTAGACCACTCACACAGTAGCTGACAGTAGACCACTCACAGTAGCTGACAGACCACTCACAGTAGCTGACTGTAGACTACTCACACCTAAGGAACTGATTATAGATCACTTGCACAGGAGCTAAGGGACGACCCCCTCACAGGGAATGGGATTATAGGAGAGCTGATGAGGTGTCTACCGCATCAGCAGGTTCAAGAGGAAGCTCTCACTCATCTAGATCCCCATGAGTAATAATCTGTGATAGTGGCCTCGCCAGCAGAAACTGAAGTAGTGACTTAATATTCTGCTTCTCTTCTTAAACGATTTTCCTGTTATTAATTCACCTTTTCCCGTGTTTCCTTAAGACACCTGCTGTCCCTGTTCACCTAGTAGTACCTGGGTGTTAGTCGACTGGTGTGGGTCGCATCCTGAGGACAAATTGACCTAGTAGTATGTCATTGATGTCAGCTAGGTCTGTATACCTTGTACATGCACTTGTAGAAATGAGGATTCTTCTTCTTCTTCCTCCTCCTCCTCTTCTTCTTCTTCTTCTTCTTCTTCTTCTTCTTCTTCTTCTTCTTATTATTATTATTATTATTATTATTATTATTATTATTATTATTATTATTATTATTATTATTATTATTATTATTATTATTATTATTATTATTATTATTATTATACTGTTTTTGTCTTCCGTTGATCTTTACTATCTTTCACTTCCTGTCATCAACAGCTTCCTCATCGTCTTTCTACTAACTTTTTTATTACTTCGCCTATCCTCCAATCCTTGCTTTACCCTCTACTCATGTTTTTTTCTCTATTATCCTTCCCTTTCCTCTCAGCTTTTTCTTCCATTATCTTCTTCCTCTTGGCTGCTCCTCGACTGGCTGATGGTTGTATGAGAGGGTCTGGTGGTATGAAGTAAGGATGAGCCCGTCAATATTGTGACCGTATCGGATCTTGCGAACAAGAACAAGAAACCGTATTCCATCCGGCTCCACGCTGGCGTGAAGCACAGTCAGCATCACCACTCGAGAGCATACGTATTTCATCCGGCTCCACTCTTAAGTGAAGCACAGTCAGCACCACTACTCAAGAAGCATACTTACCCCATCCGGCTCCACGCTGGCGTGAAGTACAGTCAGCACCACCACTCAAGAGAATACGTATTTCATCCGGCTTCACTCATGAGTGGAGCATAGGCAGCATCACCACTCCTCAAGATAAACGACTTAAACAATATCGTAACTAATCAAGCATTAACGATATTCATCGAATGTGTCAGGAAAATTGTCCATAGAGGATTTCATGAGCGTGGTAACATTAGATACTTTATTTAACATTTTCTGTATAACTCTTCATTAGCAGCAGTATAATATGTATTATCTGGTTATTCATCTAAAGAGCTAAATCAGTTACTTAGAGCAACAGCATAACTATAAATCACATATTGTAAAGAACTTGACCCTTGTCTGCCATGCGTGGCGTGGCTCTGCTGTCTGCTCTTTGGAGACCAGCTGTTAGAGAGAGCATCTTGGGAGACCAGCTGTTAGAGAGAGAGCAACTTGGGAGACCAGCTGTTGTCAAGAATTCTTAAGTGAGCACTGACTGAGACGTGGAATTGAAAGTCACTTGATCTCGTGCGGTTTCGGGGTTGTGAAATCGCTAAGTCATGATCTCTAAAATCGATCTTACCTTGACTTTTAACGACCACTCGTTGTACGAATCATCACTGACCTACTTAGTACATCATCAGTATAAGACTGAATGGAATACTTAGCTCATAATCATATGAATTTCTGGATTATTTAGAAATTTACATGCAAGTGTCTTTATTCTGTCCGGCTTTACATACACCGTGATAAACTTACTGATTTTAAGGGTACCATAGTTGGCAGAGACACTGCGCTGCCAGACGTGTTGCGTCCGTTTGCTTTAGGAATGGCTTCTATTTGATTATAATAATAATAATAATAATTTAGGCATGGCACCCTTCCATAACCCAACAGAGTGTCCTGGTGCAGCTATACAAGATGTGGTCAAGGGATTCATGCCAACAGCTTTCAATATATGTTTTTCTTTTTGTTTCCTGTTCTTGGTGTATAATTTAAATGGCGTCCATATCATTTGTTTGTCGTCAGTGATGTAGAGTCGCTCATGCAAGAGTACAAGGCCGGCTCCATCACTTGATGCCATCAGTGCCATCTTCCCCATTTTGTTTTCATCGATTTCGTATATACTGCAGTGTTAATTCCTCTTGTCTTTTACAAGGGCCTCTATGACCTTCAGGACGTGTTGGTGTATTGAAAGCGTTTTGAATACTGGCACACTTCCTAAGAGGATCTTCTATCCGATTGTTGTATCGCAAATATTGGAATTCTTGATGTATGACACTCATTTTACAATCCTCCAGAGAATGTGTTACCCACTTCCATATTATCCACCGGTAATTCTTGTCAGCGGCACGTAAGATTTTTTGTGTCCTTTTCCCCACCCACCATAAGGACCATTGTAGGTATGGTGCGCGAAATCCTTTGCTGACAAAAAAAATGCTGTAGTTTTAGTGGGGGTTGGGCTAAATGTTTGAGCAGTGTTTCTACTTTCTCCATGTGAACGTTACCTCTGCCTGTGGTGGAAACTGCAATGCTAGGTATTTGCATACGTCAGTTACCCCGAAGTTTGTAGTTTGGTATTATGGTATTCTTATTTCTCCTCTTAATATTATTTTTCTTAGTGATATTATTAAAGAAACCCCATCTTCCTTGCAGCTTGCTATGCCCTCTCTTCAATCTGCTTCATATATTATCTTCCCTTTAGACAAAACTAATTAAATTGTCCTTGATCGCTAGGATTACAATCTGAAGGCTGAGAACTAACTATGTGACTCGTACCCACACTTCTTGTCACCAACCCTGTGGACTACATAGAGAATACTTTGAAACACAAAACTAAAGACTCCATCTAACCTCTGCTGTTCTGACTTAAATCTTGCCAAATGTTTCTAGGCATTTGCTGCTCTCTGCCGTACTTTAACACTTTTCCCAAAACTCACAAACTTGATATTCCTTTACGCCTGGCATCATTCCCACCGGAAACTATCTCCCTTCTCTCTTTCACTGCCTCCCTAAAAATCGCATTCCTTTCCTTTTTTTCCCAAAACATCATAATTATCATTGAGTGTAGCCATGGGCCTCCTCTTCTATATCTCATTATTTGTTTACGTCTTTCTCTGTGTCATCGCTACGTAAACGATGCTATTTGCAATTGTCTTCAAAATTTAACAGAATTTCAACTATTTTATAACTGAAAGAGAATGTAATTCCTCACCATAATGATTGATTGTTCTTTCTCCGTTTATGGAGAGTATTTGTACAGGGGCGTGTACATTATTGATGATTTCCTTGCACAGTCTGTAAAGTATTTTGGTTTCTGGATTTGTAGTCCTCGTTTTTTTAACCTTTGATATTTCTCAGTTTTCATCGTTTATTCTTTCGGTCTATTTACCCATATTAATAAAATGAACAATTTATCGTGCTAAAAGGATTTACTTTCCTCGCTCTTAAAACTAGGCAACGTTACGTTACCAAACGTAACCAATTATAACACACATTATTAACACCAATAAATATAATAATACGTATAGAACAAATATTGTGTTCACATGAAGAACACCAGTGAAATTCCAACGTTCACATGTTATGTCACAGTTACTTTACCGACTGTCTTGAGTCATTGTAGAATGCACATACTCATACCTCATATACTTATCTTATTTTCTTGAAAAAAAAATGTAATGAAGGTTACTGAATCTTGTTTTTTTAGCCCAGTTAAATTAGATGTTCCCCATTTGAAATTACCCCTGGCATTCCAGTCTTCCCTACTACTTTTTTTTCAAAAGTGTCTCCCATTTTTGTATTAAAGTCTCTCAAAACTTCATTCGCTTTGCATAAAATTTCATAAACATTCAGTTGACGTCTAACACATACCTTCATTTAGAATACAACAACATTTTTAGCTGTCATTCTATCGGGTACAACTGAATTAATTCATTTACCTCATTCTAATTGAAGCTCAATCGCGTCATTAACTTTGCTCAGTTCTAACCCTTACAAATTACTTTCATTAATAACATTAACAATTAATTTTTCTTAACATTCGCACATCATTCACGCTCATTCAAATAGCGCAACAAATTGTTCTGTTTTTCTCCCTAAGTGCTCGTCATGCCTATAGGGAAAGACTGAAGTGCAGTTGCAATTTGCAGATGACTCGGTGTTATTGGAACCCTTGGAAGAGAAGATACAGATGTTGATTGAAACTTTTGGATAGCTATGTAAAAGAAAGAAACTAAAAGTGAATACACAAAAGCGTAATGAAAGGATTGTAAGTAGAAGTAGAAGAATAAATGTAATACTAGACGGAAAAAGTATACTTAAAAGTGGATGTGTTGGAAGATTTGTCTACGAAAAACGAAGTAGGTTGTACATAAATGTTTTTCAATACGGACAAGATTACGAATTAGGCAAACGTGCAAAGATACACAGATGTTGTACATGGAATACCTTACGTAATGAACAATGGCAAGAAAGTATAGCAAGTATAAGGACTGTCAGTAAATGAGTGGAAATAAATCAGTGTATGTAAAAGGAAGTACTGCATAGGGAACCAACTGAGCGTCCGTCCAGTGGTGCTCTACGTAAGTCTGGAATAATGCCAACTCTTCAGTTCGTTACCTTCAAGTTATCACAGATATTAAATGAAGAGTACGATGACTTGGAGTCCACTACAGGTGTACCTACATCACTACAGGTGTACCTACAGCCTACATTACTACAGGTGTACCTACAGCCTACATCACGGTTACCTAATAACATTCAAGGTTCTGAGAGCAGGAAAAATGAAAAATCCGAAAGTTAATTGCCCACACGGGAGGCTGCTTTTTGGTGCAACTCCCACTCTTATGTGCCTCCCACTCTTATGTGCCTCCCACTCTTATGTGCCTCCCACTCTTATGTGCCTCCCACTCTTATGTGCCTCCCACATACTATTAGTGACTTCAAGCTCCACGTAGCGGACGCTATTGGGATCTCGCATGATATAATTAATTTATTAACTTACCTATTTAAACGTTGTCAGAGCTGTTTAGATATTCTATATAGTTGGATGGTCGCCTTCGCTGTTATAGTTAGGTTGTATGAGCGTTCAGTCCTCACAAGTAACTCGAGTCCACACAGTTTCCCCCACAGTTACGTACTGTAATACTCACAAGGTCACCCTGCATGCTGAGTAGGTGAGTCACAGCCGCCAAAGGTCATGGTTGGCCCCAGACTGGGTTTTTTTTCTTCAGGTTTATCAGAGAGTCAAACGAAGAGCACAAAACTGAGCTTCTTTCTCCCTCGTCCAAAAACAACATTAATATCACATCACTTGCTTTCAACAAGCTCTACAGCACCAGGTGGAGCTTCATGGATATTGTCTTCACTGCATTCCAAATGCAGTCTTCCTTATTCGGTCGTTAGTCATGTATATTACTCAATAAAAATAAACAAGCATACTTTGAACTTGATTTTAAAAAATAAATTTGTAGTTTTTTTTATTCTGTGTGATTGTATTCTTTTTAGCATTAAGAAATCTCTCTTTCATTTGACCTTCATCTCTCTCTCCCTCCCGTTACCCTCTCCTTCATCATGCCTCCCACCTCTCCCTCCCTCCTGTTACACTCTCCTTCACCATACCTCCCACCTCTCCCTACATCCTGTTACACTCTCCATCACTATGCTTCCCACCTCTCCCTCCCATCACCCATTCCTTCACCATACCTCCCACTTCTACCTCTCTCCCATTACCCTCTCCTTCATCATGCCTCCCTCCTCTCCCTACCATTACCCAATCCTTCACCATACCTCCCACTTCTACCTCCCTCCCATTACCCTCTCCTTCACCATAAATCCCACCTCTCCCTCCTCATTGCCTTCTCTATAACAATACCTTTCACTGTACCCTCAAGCATAGCTATTCTCTCCCTCTCTCTCCCTTCAACGTACTTTCTCCTTCTCATTAATATTTTGTTTTTCAAACACTTCCTCTTACCTCTCTTTCTCAGTTATTTCCTTCCACAAGTCACCCAGATCTTCCATCTTGAATTTTGAGTCCACGGTTTTCGAATATCAAAATAACACTGATATATCAAACAATAACACGGGTGGGGTTCGAACCCGCGGTCAGAACCTCACCCGTGGTATGGCTTGCTTGCAATCGTGTCATTACGATTTCGTAAATCACGTAACACTGATATATACACGGAATAACATATTTTTTTTTTCAAGAAACCGGCCGTATCCCACCGAGAGAAAGTGACCTAAAATGGAAAACGAAAGTTTTTCTTTTTAAATTTATAAACATATATATTGGAGAAGGGGTTATTAACCATTTGCTCCCGGCATTTTAGTCGCCTCTTACGACACGCATGACTTACAGAGGAAGAATTTTTTTCACTTCATCATGGAGAACTATTAAGAAAACAGAACAAAACCCAAATGGACATGCATGTGTAGTGTGACCTAAGTGTCAGCAGAAGTAGCAAGATATACCTGTTATCACGAGTGTTTAAAACAGGAAAAAAAGACACCAGCAATCCTACCATCATGTAAAACAATTACAGGTTTCCGTTTTACACTCACTTTGCAGGACGGTAGTACCTCCCTGGGGGGTTGCTGTCTACCAAGTGTGCTGATGGAGCCACTATGCTACCCTGGAAGGATGGTAAGCAGATTGCCTGAGCCAACACCTGTGCCTCCACATTGGCAGACACCTACTTGCCATACTCCATAGCTGAAGGGGGTGGAGCTGCCAGCCACAGGGAGACCCAGAAGACCCGCAAGTATGAAGACCTTCCCCCTCGTTGGAGCTGGGTGAAAAACTCATCATAGAAACTAAGGACCACAGGGTGGCCAGCTTCCTCTTTCAGTGACTCAGTGTCGTGATCCAGAGAGAAAATGCATGCAGCATTCTGGGCACGTGGCCCACCGCCGGGGAGCTGAACGAAGTATTCGAGATGTAGCTCTGAGTTATTATCTATGTTGTTGTTCTCCCTATTGTATTTTTATAAATATATTTCGTCTTTAAATAAAGTATACGCAGAATATAAAATATAAGGGGTGGTAGGAGGAAACCAATATTCAACAGCTTCAGGGAGAACCTTGAGTTTTCCCTGAAGTAAGTTTATTCTTTTCTCCAAGTATGAGGATCCCCAACACAGTTCCAGAGGTGGTACCTCCTATATAATTATATATATATATATATATATATATATATATATATATATATATATATATATATATATATATATATACATACATGAAGGAGGGTGTTAATGTTGCAGTTTTGTAGCTGTAGTGTAAGCACGCCTCTGGCAAGACAGTGATGGAGTGAGTGATGATGAAAGTTTTCTTTGTAGGGCCACCCTGCCTTGGTGGGAAACGGCCTGTGTTAATATATATATATATATACATATATATATATATATATATATATATATATATATATATATATATATATATATATATATATATATATATATATATATATATATATATATATATATATATATATATATATATAATCATTAAAGATACTTCCAATAAGTTTCACATAAAACATGATTTTGTATTTCTTCTTGGTTTCTATGTTGCTTAGCTATATTTTTGTTCCCTCCTTTTCTGTGCTGCTGCTCTTCTTTCTCTACGCAACGTTTCTTTTTCTTCTCTCCATTTCTGCGCTGCATCACTTTTTTCTATGTTTCTCTTCTTTATTTCTTGTGGGAGTGATGGAGAGTGATAGAAAAATCACTCTGTATATTGAGGGACATGAAGTGCGTTCACCAATAGTCTGGCTGGCCAGAGGGAGAGAGGATCTAGATGAACGGACGGTGGATCGAACCTCTACCACTTTTAAAAGTGTATTACTCCATACAGCCTAATTTTCTCATGAATTTTTTTCCTTATGAATAAGACACATGGGCAACACATGAGTATCTTCATTTACGAAACGTTTTGCCTAAGCTTATGTAACTACTACTAATACTACTACTACTACTACTACTACTACTACTACTACTACTACTACTACTACTACTACTACTACTACTACTTCATTACTTCCATCTCTCACGATGAACGAATTTAAGCCTCATTCTCATGCCTTCATATTAGAGTAATAATAATAATAATAATAATAACAATAATAAAAATAAAAAGATATCTTTATTTCTACAAGTACATGTACAAGGTATATAGTTTTAGCTGACATTAATGATATACTACTATACAGAAAGCAGAGCATTTCGGGCAAATTAGGTCAGTTTTGTCCCAGGATGCGACCCACACCAGTCGACTATCACTAAACTACCCATTTTACTGATGAGGAACATAGACAACCGGTGAAAGGAAACACGCCCAATGTTTCTACCCTCGCCGGGAATCGAACCCGAACACTCGTCATGTGAAGCAAGAGCTTTAGCCACCTGGCCACGAGACATGGGACCATGGCTCCCTGGTGGGCGAAACGTCTTTCAGTAAAGATATCGAGGTGTTTTACGTCTTATTCATCAAGTTTCTGATATTACATACCTTTCATCTCACTAATCTGACTCCTGTTTACCTGCTGAGGGTTGAGCAGTGTACTGCTCTGGTGCGCACACTATCAGGTACCTACCAGCAGGTACCTAGTCAGGCCATTCCAGCCATGCGTCTTTCATAGCCACATGATACCCCTCCTCCTATCACCCCTTTCCCCTTCCTTCACCCCTTCCCCCTTCCTTGACCCCTTCCCCCTCCCCTCACCTCTTCTTTCCCCCCTCTCTCTTTTCTGCCAATCCTCATTTCTCGCCTCACTCCTCCTGCCATCGCCCACAACACAGTATTCAGGACAACAATCTTGCAAGTACAGACTAAATAAAAATGTGCAATAAAAAGGCTTATTCCTGGCGGAGGTGTTGGGAAGAGGAAGAGAAAATGAACCATGAACGTCATTTTCATATTCATGACGGTGACGACAGTGAGACTTGATAATATTCACGGAGGAGAGAGAAAGAGGAGTGAAAAGACGGAGGAGAGGAAAGGGACGAGAAGAATAGAGGAGAGGAAAGGGAAATAGACGAGAACTGGAAAAGAATGGGTAGGATACGAGACGAAAAAGAGAGGAAGTTGAAATAAAAACATAGGAGATAAGGGGAAAGGAATAGAAAGGAACGCAAAAATTGGCTGGGAGCAAATTTAAACCATCTTAGTTCTGACCAGGTAAACGACGATAATAAGAAAAAAGGGGTAAGGGAATAGAAGAGGATGACGAGAACAACAATATGCAAAGATGATTGTTGCATTCGATGTGGAATAGGGCGATGAAGTGCAATGAAATAGTAATCAGGGAAAGAAGCAGGTTCTCTTGTATGAGATCAGATATCTCACTGTCTAAGAACCTATATATGTACACATAGCTACATATTAACGTAAGCGCATGACCAGTAGAATGTGTCATTACAGTCCTATATACATGAAGAGTCTGTTAATCAAGTAAATGTATGTGTTTAATTATGACTCCTTGATCATGTGGTAAGTTATAGTGATAATATAGAATAATCTTTATAGTAATATTTCTTACCTTAGTAGTATATCAGTTGTCTTCCAAGTTGTCTTCACTGTGTGCAACGAAGGTGCAAACACTTGTTGATACGCACTTGTGGATACGCACTTGTGGATACGCACTTGTGGATACGCACTTGTTGATACGCACTTGTTGATACGCACTTGTGGATACGCACTTGTGGATACGCACTTGTGGATACGCACTTGTTGATACGCACTTGTGGATATTCTCTTGTTGATATACTCTTGTTTATATTGTGTTCTAAGAAGCAATCCGGTTCATTTGATATGTCTATTGGACTCGGATAGCTGGTTGGGTTTTCAGTCCAGGGGAAAAATCTGTTCAAAACAAGGGTTTAAAGTGGCAGAATAACCTTCAACTTTCTTTATGGATGACCAAAACTCCAGAGTAAAATCCTTAATTTAATTAAAGTAATAAACTCAGAAAGATTTTCATTTTCTTATGAAAGTGAGTAAAATAGGGCCCATTCTACATACGGCGCAATTATATATATGCATAAATATTGTCACAGTTACAATGATCCACTGGGAATGAATAAATCCACATAGTATACATAGATAATCCATATAAGACGTATAAAATAATCAGTACGTCTCTGATAGCTCTTATCAAGGTAATTTATCCGTACAATAAGTTGCACTGATATTGCCATGCAAGGGATAGGAATAAGATTAGAGACTGCTAGCACCTTAGAGGTGTTCCCTTGCAAGGGAGTACAAGAGAGGTGAACCAACTGCCTCCATTAGTCAACGGTGATCCGAGGTCAGGTATGATCACGTGACCAGCGGGAGGTGGGCAGGTCAATGTATGGGTAACCGGCACTCTAACTAGGGGTATGTAGAATTGAGACATTTATGCAACATATGGGAAACTGCAACATCATGGGATCTTGATACAAATAATTCTCCAAGACTTGTCCAACCTTTGGACGAAGACCTACTTACACTAGTGGATGGTCCCACTGTGACCCCGCCTCCTCCTGCTTCCACTCACCTGACTACAGTATATAAGCCACTTCTCTGGCCCTACACTGTACTTCCTACAAGAGTGATGGACTGAACACATCGATTCCAGGCTGAGGGACTGATTACCTCAAACTCCTCCTCTCCTTACACCTTCCTGATTTGTATTTCGCCACTGTGTGGCGAAACGTTTCTTCAATAAAGTTTCCCACATGTTGCATAAGTGTCTCAATTCTTCAACTTGTCGGTTTTCAAAACCATTTATCACAACTAGTGTTATACCACTACATGGAAGTCACAGACTTAATATCATAACCTAACAAAATACAATAATTATAATATTTACAACGGTGTTGGACATTATTTCTATACCATGGTATTTGCAGTGTCAGGTAATATTATAAAGCGAATCATCTCCATTTTAGCTATTAATGGAGAATTTTGCGATATAATATTAGGTAGAAACACTGTGTATAATCTTCATTAACTATAATAACACAATCTTAGTCAAAGATGCAATAATATACACTTATTGATACACACTTGTTGATGTACACGTGTTGATGTACACTTGTTGATACACACTTGTTGATATGCACGTGTTGATAGACAGAGGGTCCATAAACAAACGCCTTGGAGAAGCTGTAACAACACACACACACTCTTCTGGAGTTCAACCCCACCAAGTGCAAAGTCATGAAGATTGGGGAAGGGCAAAGAAGACCGCAGACTGAGTACAGTCTAGGGGGCCAGAGACTATAAACCTCACTCAAGGAAAAAGATCTTGGGGTGAGTATAACACCAGGCACATCTCCTGAGGCGCACATCAACCAAATAACTGCTGCAGCATACGGGCGCCTAGCAAACCTAAGAACAGCATTCCGACATCTCAAGGAATCGCTCAGGACCCTGTACACTGTGTACGTTAGGCCCATATTGGAGTATGCAGCATCAGTTTGGAACCCACACCTAGCCAAGCATGTGAAGAAACTAGAGAAAGTGCAAAGGTTTGCAACAAGATTAGTCCCGGAGCTAAGGGGTATGTCCTACGAGGAGAGGTTAAGGGAAATCGACCTGACGACACTAGAGGACAGGAGAGATAGGGGAGACATGATAACGACATATAAAATACTGAGAGGAATTGACAAGGTGGACAGAGACAGAATGTTCCAGAGATGGGACACAGCAACAAGGGGACACAGTTGGAAGTTGAAGACTCAGATGAATCACAGGGATGTTAGGAAGTATTTCTTCAGTCACAGAGTGGTCAGGAAGTGGAATACTTTGGGAAGTGATGTAGTGGAGGCAGGATCCATACATAGCTTTAAGAAGACGTATGATAAAGCTCATAGCGCAGGGAGAGTGACCCAGTAGCGGCCAGTGAAGAGGCGGGGCCAGGAGCTATGACTCGACCCTTGCAACCACAAAAAGGTGAGTATACACATACACACACACACACACACATGGACACAGTGGAGAAATTGAATTTAAGAAAATATCCTCCTTATCACAGAGCGAAACAGAAATTGTAAAAAAATATAATAATACAGTATTTAAATTTATATATCTACTTTCATGATGGCAGGGGAGACTAGATCTGAAACTGAGTCAGTTTGATTAACAGTAACATATTTCCAAGGTCTATTGGCCTTATATATAAGAAAACTAGACTAATATCACAGTTGAAGAGCTCACTAGGTTGGTTTTATGCTGTATGAGTACACGGCAACGTGTCTTAATTATTATTTATTAAGATTCAGAATTCTTGGAAGGGGCCAGATGCCCCTCCAGCCCTTCCCTACCCTGAGGCTCCGGCCAGGATAGTCACAGAAACTATTGTACGTTAACCGTCTAGCCAGCTAATGGGAAATCTGTGAATGAAATATAAGACAGGACAATTATTGGAACGTGTAAATCAGAGAGAACGGAGGAGAGGCCAGATTAAGTGGTGGAATATGATGATGAATATTACAGATCCGTCTGCGGTGTGTGATGTAGCCAGTGTGTGTCTGTGGTGTGTGATGTATCCAGTGTGTGTCTGTGGTGAGTGGCGTAGCCAGTGTCTGTCTGTGGTGGGTGATGTAACTGGTGTATGTGTCTCTGGTGAGTGATGTAGCTGGTATATGTGTCTGTGGTGGGTGATGTAGCCGGTGTGTGTGTCTGTGCTGGGTGATGTAGCCAGTGTATGTCTGTGGTGAGTATCGAAGCCAGTGTATGTCTGTGGTGGGTGATGTAGCCTGAATAAGTCTGTGGTGAGCGGTGCAGCCAGTGTTTGTCTGTGATGTGTGATGTAGCCTGTATGTATGTTTGTGGTGAATGATTAGCTAGTATGTGTGTCTGTGGTGAATGATTAGTTAGTATGTGTGTCTGTGGTGAGTGATGTAGCTAGTATGTGTGTCTGTGAGTGTTGTAACCAGTATGTGTGTCTGTGAGTGTTGTAACCGGTATGTGTGTCTGTGGTGAGTGATGTAGCTAGTATGTGTGTCTGTGATTGATGAAGCCAGCATGTGTGTCTGTTATGAGTGATGTAGCCAGTATGTGTGTCTGTTATGAGTGATGTTGCCAGTATGTGTGTCTGTTGTGAGTAGTGATGTAGCCAGAATGCATTTTTGTGATGGGTGACATAGCTAGTATGTGTGTCTGTAATTTGCGACACAGGCAGTATCTGAGGCATGCTAGCCAGTTATCAACAGCCTGATTGATCAAAGCTCCATCCTCGATTACGGGATTGAGATTCGTGGTCTAATTACCCCTTGAGCTGAAGAACCCACACGAGTTTACAGTTTTCCATAGAGCAAAACAAAGAAAATTGTTCATGGGGGAAGGGGTGAGATTGCTGGCTAATACATAGATGGATATGTTCTCGTATGTAATTCCTCGTGTAACAAGAAATTTTCCTAGTCAATGAGCGATTTATAATTTTGACAAGAGGGAAGAGAATTAGACGCCGGAGATAAAGAGGACTCAGCCACCCATGAGACAGGATATTTTCAGTGGGATTGAAAACCCGTATTAGTGATTGGATCTGAGAGGAAATTCCCTAAGCTCGTGGACGAGAGTGAGAGAGAGAGAGAGAGAGAGAGAGAGAGAGAGAGAGAGCTGTTGGGATGGTGGTTGTGGTGATGGTGGCTGTTTGTGGTTATGGTGGTTGTTTTGATGATGGTTGTGATGATCATGGTGGTCATGATTGTGGTTGTTGTGGTGGTAATTGTGATGGTGGTGGCAGTGGTGGTGGTGGTAACTGTGATGGTGATGATTGTGGTTATATTGGTCGTGGTTATAATAGTAGGGACGGTTGTAATGATGGTTGCTGTAATGGTAGTTGGGATGGTGATTGTTGTAAATGTGGTGGTGAAGTGTATGCTTATGGTGATAATGGGGATGATGTTGGTTGTGATGGTGATAGTGGGGATGATGGTGGTTGTGATGGTGATAGTCAGGATGATGGTGATTGTGATAGTGACAGTGAGGATGATGATGATTGTGATGATAGTGGGGATGATGGTGGTTGTGATAGTGACAGTGGGGATGATGATGGTTTGTGATGATAATAATGGTTGTGATGATGATAGTAGGGATGGTGGTGCTTGTGATGGTAATAATGATGGTTGTGATGATGTGGAAAACAAAAACTGAACAGCGTTGTCGACCCCTAAATGCCAGTACCACTGCCACTAAATGACATTTGGTTCTTGCAGTTCACCTATTATATTTTCTTGGCTCAGGACAAAACAACTTTAAATGTCATATATGAAATACTCAATTGTTGCATTTAAACTATTTCATCATGTCAAATGACATATAATCACAGCTTGAGAGATTGGATCTGGTACTAAGTAGATTAGTCCATGCTAATCTACGAATAAAAATATCGGAATGAGTTTCTGAAGCCGCATATCAAATTCCTTCATCATGTCGTCACTCCAAAATGGATTACGACTGATCAGAGTCAAGTAAGAGCTGCTCAGAACCTTGCAACCCAACAACCTGCTGATGCCATAAAATTATTTGTTGGTGTGGCAGGTTTCTGCAGCACTTTCATAGTAAATTTTCCATCTATTTGCAGCCCCCATTGACTCGACCACATAAAAAAAATTCCGTTCATTTGGACTTTGATCAAGAAAGAGCATTTCAAAACATTTCTAAAATTTCCTGTTCTAAACTATAAGAAGCCATTCATTTTAACAAGTGATGCCAATCTCAGTGACTTAGGCGGAGTCCTAGCGCAAAATATAGATGGTAAATATAATCCATTAGCATTTCCTGGTAGGGTTAAAACTACATCTGAGACTAATTATACAGTAACTGAGCAGGAAGCATTAGCTGTTGTTTGGTCTCTCTATACACCTCTTATCTCTTTCAGAATAAGCAACTTAAGGACAAGTTAACGAGAAGTCTTTCTCCATTCAGAAATATAATCCTACTTTTGAGCACTTGTCTTACAAACAAAACATTACTGATGCCATGTCAAGGCATATATGTACTGTCTTTGATCATTTTCCTTTCATCGAAGAAAAATTGTAAAGAGCTAATCGAGCATATCTGATATTGTTGAGTGTGATTAGCATCCTGGCCAAAGAAGATGCTCTTATCTGAAACACCGCCAGTGCCTATAAGCGAATTAGTTATGAATCAGTTGTTGCAGCGAGAGACTTGGTGCTCATAGTCATGTAGTTAGGTTAGTAATCCCTAGGTCTTTAGCGGATGTAATTATGCAGCCAGTTCACAATGTTTTAGGTAAAATACCAAAAAGTCCCAATACCGTGACTGGAACAATACACAAATAACCCGCACACAGGAGAGAGGAGCTTACCACGACGTTTGTAAATGGTCCAAGTTGAACCGAAACGTCGCGGTAAGCTCCTCTCTCTCCTATGTGCGGGATATTTGTGTACGTCCTAGGTGCTGCACATCCTGACAAGGAATGATCAAACACACAGGTGTCTGCTCCGGAGCTGCTCATTATATTGGGTGGGCCGCACCACCCCCACCACAGTATCCAGAATTAAAACTTGTGGTACCTAGCAGGTGAACCACTGGTACACACGGCACTATAAATGGCAGTACAGTAACACGAGTGCAACAATACTAACATGTAGGCTAGACCATGTATGCCCTCTACCTCTATCATATAAATTTCATTCTATACTTTCAATATGGTATGGCCTATTTCCCCCCCAGCCAATGGTTTTACACCGGCAGTGGCCGGAGGAAGTGAAACGGAAGGAGAGAGCCTTCTGCTTCTCAGACATTTAGATAAAAGATGATAGTGTGTACTTAAAATATAATAGATATTCCTCAGCAGATAGCTTCCGTGTGGACTGTAAATTCCTAGGATGTCTATTTTCCAGGTTCTGACACGGCTTGAGAAAGCTCCTGGAGAGCGAAACGTTGCCACAATAAAATTATTCTAATTTTGAAATTACGGAGTTGGCGCAATGCAGAGTATGAAAGACACTATTACTACTGCAGGAAAGTGTTCATAATGGTGAGTGAATGTAATCAAGCTTAACCTGAGTTGGGACAAACTGAGAAACGTGAGGGATGTCAAGCCCATGTTGACACTTTTCAGGTCGCTTGTTCTATCTAGGCTGGAATATTGCTGCACACTAACTGCACCTTTCAAGGCAGGTGAAATTGCTGAACTAGAAAATGTACAGAGAACCTTCACGGCACGCATAACTACAATAAACCACCTCAATTACTTTGAGGTACTATTGGCCTTATATAGCAAATGATGTTTGAGTAAGTTCATAAATATATATAATATATGAATAATAAAGGAAACATACATGATCGTAGTCCTGTTCAGGTGTATCTATCTGCTAGTGAACCTTGGGAAAGAGTCTCTAATGATATTTTGACGATTTTTTGTATTTTAACTCAGGGAAATCAGCATTTTCGAGTGGTGATAATTTCTCACGCTAATTAGCTCCCATCTCAGATAACACTGTAGCAACAGTTGTGTATTGTTTCAGATAATTGTGAAGTGTAATGTAGTGCTAGTATATATGTACACCATAAACACTGTAAAATCAGTGAGTTTACTGTCAAAGCTCATCACTCAGGTATAATTGGTTTAGCTGAATGTACAAACAAATCTATATTAAACATTCTAAGACTAACAATTAATGCATTCAGCTATATTTAGAATAAAGCTATTCCTGAGGTTCACTGTGTAATTAACTCTCTTATTAATATCTCAGTAAATAATACACCCCATTTCATTCTTTATGGTGAAGATAATGAAGATAAGACACTACCTGGTGAGTTGTTGCATTGATTTACACTTTAATATTAAGATGAAAATTATGTGATGACAAAAAACTTCGAAATGCTCAAAGAATTTTTTAGGAGAGGACAATAAACCTTCGAACAATCTACAGAAAATTTTAATAAGGTAAAAGAATACCCTTGAAAATGTAATTTTGATGAATTTCAAGAAGACGTAAGCAATGGTTAATTTAGATATGAAATTTGTTTATTCATATTGCAGGAATAAGTACGAGGTTTGAGACAACTGGTGTAAGCTGTCAAGAAAATGACAGATAAAACGAAACTCGTTTACTATGATTTCACGAGACTTCTGAGTTACCAGAGAAAGGTGCAGTAGAGCGTACTGAAACTGCGTTCTACGTTACTAGTTAATACTCCAAGACGGACCGAAACGTCGTCATAAATTTCAGTCTCCTATGTGAGGGTTGTTTATGTCGTTCCCAGCCAGCCTTGTGCTCACCCAGATGATTATTCCTGTGTCGCCGTCTTGCCAGAATTCGGAATTAATGTATACTAAATGTACAATTAAGTACTACATTCAGTTGTACGAAATAATCTGTTGATGCTATAAAACCAAAATAAGTGCATGAAAATCCCTTCTGATGTCCTTCAACTGGTTCATAAACTATTGTATGTACAATTTCTGTAATATTATATTCAAGTATTTATTAAACCTGGGATCACTATTTCATTTGATGTACAGCTGTTCAACGTGTTCCTGTTCTCGCTTGCGTTAATCAAGTAGTTTTATGTAGTTATAATAATATAGAGTGAAAAGTAATGACTATTCCTTGTACCATGTCACAGTGAATCCTTAACCTTAGATATTGTTCGTTCTTCAACGATTTCAGGATCGTAATAGTTTATAACCTTCACGTTCACTAAGATGTCTAGGTTAATTATTAACATTTTACTTCAGAATTTGCAAAAATACAAACTGAGTATCGACCGACCCTTTTTTTTTAATGGTACAGCTTCAAAACTTTGTTTTAAGTATAATTAAATTTCATGTGAAACAAGACCATGTGTTGAGGTAAGCGACCCATTAGTATTGCATTAGCAATGTATTCAGTAATTCAGTCTAGCTATTAACATGACGAGGTCATCATGTCGATAACGCACAGAGCTCTCAGGAATGGGTTCCTCATTTAGCTTCCTTCCCATCCTAGGCATTTCAAACATTACTAACAGTGATATCATAGACCAGTTTCTCCCATCAGTGTATGTGCAAAACATTTCAATGACCCGAGGCAGCTTGCTCTCGCCAGTTCTGATGTATGACCCATATAGATTTGGCACATATCTTCGAATATAATGATTACACTAATCTTACCAGTTCAAACAAATAGACTTCCAGGGCAAAATAGGTCTCTCCTAGTCGCCACTTTCAGCTACAATAATCGTCACTTTCAGCGACAATACTCGCCACTTTCGGTTACAATAAAGCGCAGAAATTATACTCTATGGGTTTATTTACACAATCACAAGACAGTCAGAAGAACCTGAAACAACGATCTGCTGGGATGGTGACGCTGCACTAGGACTGACAAGGTACTGTGATGGTAATTACAGTGATGGCAATTCACAGTTGTTATGAACACAGGTGTAGTCTAAGCCTGCACACCTGGCTCTAGCACAATAACCACTTACGAACGAGCAAAAACCCAGGAGAGTAATTGTATTTCCTTCAAAAAATAAGATATGTATGTCGTGCTGAATAGGTAAAGCGTGATTTTGGCTTAAATAGCAACGCTCGTCTGGCCGAATACGGCAAGCGATAATTTGTGTATGCAATAATTTCGCAAAAATCATTCTAAAGCTAACGAAAAAAATATATTTCATTGTGTTGGTTTATTATTAAATTATTGAAAACTTTTCTAAAATATATTTACTTGGATTAGGCTAAATTAAATTGCGCTTGTTATAATAAGGTTAGGTAACTTTACTAAGGTTCTCTTGGTACAAAATTATTAATTTTTACATTAACATAAATGAAAAAAATATATATCTTTAAACGTATAAGATAAAATTTTAGCAAGGACTTAATTTTAAATGAGATCTTGCTAATTGGCTACTTTTACCTATTCGGCACGATATATCTGCCAATGATGATTCATGAGTGCACCACAACGAATCATAACTTTGGCGGGCCTCCTTGTGATTGGCTGGTTGAACATAAGAAGGAACACTGCAGCAGGCCTACTGGCCCATGCAAGGCAGATCCATGTCACCCCACCTAGTCAGGCCCCATCCACTGAAGGTACTGTCATAACGCTGCTCGTTAAACCCATAGCACCTGGTTCACTGGTTGGGAGGCAGCCTATATGGGTGTGTAACATACGCCAAATAAAATACTCTTAGCATGCCACAACTGTGATGGTGAATAAAGTGTTGAAGTGACTTACTTCTGAGTTGGTGACTGTATTATGTGATGTCGACTATATAATTGATGGTGACTATGCAATGAGCTGATGACTGTTCACTGAGATAGTAACTGTGTACTGGGACAGTGACTGTGTACGGAGTCAGTAGCCCACTGCCAAGATGGTTTCTGAGAATATTAAAGCTGCTGCTGCTGCTGCTGGCTCCAGACTTCCCCTCACAGGGCAATTTTGCGGTTCGCTCAGATGGGACTGGCGTGCCTCTCACCCTCTGGAGGTTTTTTTCCCAGTTTTCCCTTTAACGATCTACCGCGTTTCTCACTCTTGGCCTTTGTTCGTGTCAGCATTTCTCCATTCTCTGAATATTCCTTCTCACTGAACTTCTTCCACCAGTGTTGTCGTAGCCAACGCAACTTTATTTTTTTTATTGGTTCCTTTGCTAGGTTTAAAGTCTATCGTCTGCACGAGGGGCATAAAAAGCTCAAATTTGGTAACTGTTATCGACAAAAGATTTAAGAAAAACAAGTTAGCGAACACTAGGACGTATTTATTAGTAAACGTTTCGGTCCTGGGATCTAGATGAAGGTCCCAGGACCGAAACGTTTTCTAGTAAATATGTCCTAGTGTTTGCTCACGCGTCTTTTCAAAACATTAAGGCATATTAAAGAAGCATGTCACCTGTACATCACTAGTCAAGAATATTTTAATTTCTAAAGCAGGAGTTTAAGTAACTTCTCAGAATATATAAATGAAAGCTATGCATCTTGTGGTATATATACTCCGATGGAAAATTATGATTCTTTGCTCTTCAAAATAAAAAGGGATATGTGAATCTGTTTCATGTATCTAAGATATATTGTGCTGAAATTTGGTAATAAATAAATGTAATAATTAAAATGGAGCGATGGGGGTTCGAACCCGCAGATTGGCAGTTCTAGAGTTACCAGTTCGGCGACTCTGCCCACTGTACCACAGAATCATATAACTTTTCCAACCGTATAGCTTTAAGGTTGTAATTATAACTAATTATAACCATTATTTTTTTAAAAGGGTGGACCGGTAAGCCAGCGGAAGGCCTCGCCCAGTTGACCAAAAGCTCCAGCTGCGTTTGTCATCCTGACAAATGTTTCCTAACCTAACCTAACGAACCATATTTTCTGGTAATGCATGTAATGGGCTCAAACTGCGACCCTATAATACGACTGGAATAGTCAGAGATCGTCATAAAAAATGTTTGAAAAACCCTATTTAGGGCAAAACGTTTTCAAATACAACGGTGGGCTTTGCTTTGTATGTTTTTTTGCATTGTTAATTTGTCAGCTATTCGCCAGTCACCAAATTCTAGGGACACCAGACTGTGTCACTCTGTTAGAACATCATGTTATAGTGAACCCTTAAGGTTCAATTCATACTCCAAAAACATCGTTAACAGATTAAACTTACAAAATAATTATGATTATTAACAAATATAAATAAAAACTCATGTATTCCTTACCAACACATAGAGAAACAATATAACGACCCACCACCAGCTTTTATGGGACGCAAGGTACCTACGATAACGTGTTTCCCACAAGAAGCAACACTTGAGTTCTGCTCCTGTGTTTACGAGCACACGAGGGCTGTGAGCTCACCCATGATACAGCAGCAACGGCTCTTGTAGACGATGGCTCAGGGATACAGCACCTAGAAAGGCTCACAGACGATGCCTGAGGATTTCTTCAGGGATACATCAGCGAGGTCTCACAGACGATGGCTGAGGATTTCTTCAGGGATACATCAGCGAGGTCTCACAGACGATGGCTGAGGATTTCTTCAGGGATACATCAGCGAGGTCTCACAGACGATGGCTGAGAGTTTCCTCAGAGGTACAGCAGCCATCAGGTCTCACAGACGATGGCTGTGTGGTTTAATCAGGGGTACGGGAACTAGCACCAGCTCGCCACATTGACTCTTAGAATGGTTATATTGCTACATCGGGCGGCACACCCCTCTAGCCTTTCAACCTTGACGCTTCATTTACTTTTATAAGCGTCCCACCACACTTTATCCTTCCTTTTCCTGGCCTCAGTTTCCATCTTCCCACTTTGTGGGTATAACCAGGGTGTTGCAGGCTCTCTGGTTACTTAGTGGGTATAACCAGAGTGTTGCATGTTCTCTGGTTACTTGGTGGGTATAACCAGAGTGTTGCAGGCTCTCAGGTTACTTGGTGGGTATAACCAGGGTGTTGCAGGCTCTCTGGTTACTTGGTGGTTATAACCAGGGTGTTGCAGGCTCTCTGGTTACTTGGTGGGTATAACCAGGGTGTTGCAGGCTCTCTGGTTACTTAGTGGGTATAACCAGAGTGTTGCATGTTATCTGGTTACTTGGTGGGTATAACCAGAGTGTTGCAGGCTCTCAGGTTACTTGGTGGGTATAACCAGGGTGTTGCAGGCTCTCTGGTTACTTGGTGGTTATAACCAGGGTGTTGCAGGCTCTCTGGTTACTTGGTGGGTATAACCAGGGTGTTGCAGGCTCTCTGGTTACTTGGTGGGTATAACCAGGGTGTTACAGGCTCTCTGGTTACTTGATGGGTATAACCAGGGCGTTGCAGGCTCTCTGGTTACTTGGTGGGTATAACCAAGGTGTTGCAGGCTCTCTGGTTACTTGGGTGTATAACCAGAGTGTTGCAGGCTCTCTGGTTACTTGGTGGGTATAACCAGGGTGTTACAGGCTCTCTGGTTACTTGATGGGTATAACCAAGGTGTTGCAGGCTCTCTCGTTACTTGGGGCTATACCCAGAGTGTTGCAGGCTCTCTGGTTACTTGATGGGTATAACCAGGGTGTTACAGGCTCTCTGGTTACTTGATGGGTATAACCAAGGTGTTGCAGGCTCTCTGGTTACTTGGTGGGTATAACCAGAGTGTTGCAGGCTCTCTGGTTACATGGTGGGTATAATCAGAGTGTTGCAGGCTCTCTGGTTACATGGTGGGTATAACCAGGGTGTTGCAGGCTCTCTGGTTACATAGTGGGTATAACCAGGGTGTTGCAGGCTCTCTGGTTACATGGTGGGTATAACCAGGGTGTTGCAGGCTCTCTGGTTACATGGTGGGTATAACCAGAGTGTTGCAGGCTCTCGGGTTACTTGGTGGGTATAACCAGAGTGTTGCAGGCTCTCTGGTTACTTGGTGGGTATAACCAGGGTGTTGCAGGCTCTCTGGTTACTTGGTGGGTATAACCAGAGTGTTGCAGGCTCTCTGGTTACATGGTGGGTATAACCAGGGTGTTGCAGGCTCTCTGGTTACTTGGTGGGTATAACCAGGGTGTTGCAAGCTCTCTGGTTACTTGGTGGGTATAACCAGGGCGTTGCAGGCTCTCTGGTTACTTGGTGCGTATAACCAAGGTGTTGCAGGCTCTATGGTTACTTGGGTATAACCAGAGTGTTGCAGGCTCTCTGGTTACTTGGTGGTATAACCAGAGTGTTGCAGGCTCTCTGGTTACTTATGGTATAACCAGAGTGTTGCAGGCTCTCTGGTTACTTGGTATAACCAGAGTGTTGCAGGCTCTCTGGTTACTTGGTGGTATAACCAGAGTGTTGCAGGCTCTCTGGTTACTTGGTGGTATAACCAGAGTGTTGCAGGCTCTCTGGTTACTTGGTGGGTATAACCAGAGTGTTGCAGGCTCTCTGGTTACTTGGTGGTATAACCAGAGTGTTGCAGGCTCTCTGGTTACTTGGTGGGTATAACCAATGTGTTGCAGGCTCTCTGGTTACTTGGTGGTATAACCAGGGTGTTGCAGGCTCTCTGGTTACTTGGTGGGTATAACCAGGGTGTTATAGTGGGTATAATCAGAGTGTTGCAGGCTCTCTGGTTACATGGTGGGTATAACCAGGGTGTTGCAGGCTCTCTGGTTACATGGTGGGTATAACCAGGGTGTTGCAGGCTCTCTGGTTACATGGTGGGTATAACCAGGGTGTTGCAGGCTCTCTGGTTACATGGTGGGTATAACCAGAGTGTTGCAGGCTCTCGGGTTACTTGGTGGGTATAACCAGAGTGTTGCAGGCTCTCTGGTTACTTGGTGGGTATAACCAGGGTGTTGCAGGCTCTCTGGTTACTTGGTGGGTATAACCAGAGTGTTGCAGGCTCTCTGGTTACATGGTGGGTATAACCAGGGTGTTGCAGGCTCTCTGGTTACTTGGTGGGTATAACCAGGGTGTTGCAAGCTCTCTGGTTACTTGGTGGGTATAACCAGGGCGTTGCAGGCTCTCTGGTTACTTGGTGCGTATAACCAAGGTGTTGCAGGCTCTATGGTTACTTGGTGGTATACCCAGAGTGTTGCAGGCTCTCTGGTTACTTGGTGGTATAACCAGAGTGTTGCAGGCTCTCTGTTTACTTGGTGGGTATAACCAGAGTGTTGCAGGCTCTCTGGTTACTTGGTGGGTATAACCAGAGTGTTGCAGGCTCTCTGGTTACTTGGTGGGTATAACCAGAGTGTTGCAGGCTCTCTGGTTACTTGGTGGGTATAACCAGAGTGTTGCAGGCTCTCTGGTTACTTGGTGGGTATAACCAGAGTGTTGCAGGCTCTCTGGTTACTTGGTGGGTATAACCAGAGTGTTGCAGGCTCTCTGGTTACTTGGTGGGTATAACCAGAGTGTTGCAGGCTCTCTGGTTACATGGTGGTTATAACCAAGGTGTTACAGGCTCTTTTTTTGAGGGATGGTATTACAAGAGTGTTGTAGTCTTTTTGACGACTCTGAAATTAGCCAAAATCTTTCCCAAAGGCTCATTTTCAGTCAACTTCATTACCCGAAAATTTCAAATTTAAAAAGAATGCAAGATAGTCCTGGCTTGGTACTGTCACACGAGCTGTGGCCAGGATATTGTCTGGTGTTGGTCCTCTCTGTGGCTCAGCGAGAAAATATACACCTATATGTGTATGTTGTGCCACTGAGAGATTGATTTAATCCTTTTTTAAGGGATTAAGGAATTCTTGACTGGTGGAGAATAGGTTACGAGCAGCCTTAATGACTCTCGTGTGGTTGATAGGATTGAAACCTCATTAACTGACCTAATCAGTTCTCTTCGACACTGATTCTCAAACCAACACTGTGCTTTGCTTATTGTTGTTGAAAATGGTATAAGACACTGACAAGTTAATGAATACTACACATATGCAAAAGTTGGGGATCTTCACTGCTGAAACGTTTCGAGTACACAGTAGACTTCTTCAGCCAGATACAGAGGTGGAAGGTGTAGTAGTGATATGAAGGTGATGTAATCAGTCTCCAAGATTGATGGACTGATTACATAATCTTCATTTCGGTACTACTCCTGCTGCCTGTGTATTTGACTGAAGAAGCCTACTGTATAGGCGAAGCGTTTCAGCAGTAAAGATACCCAACTGTTGCATATGTGTCGTAATCACCAATTTGCTTATTATATCTGGATATGACGATAATAAAGTACTTAATCCCCTCTAGGGAAGTGCCTTGATGCCTGTGAGGGGCTCTTGATCAAAATAACTGGACTTATGCTCCCTTTCGAACGAATCTGAATGTCCCTAATTCTCCAAGAGCTAAATGACGCCTACGGTCTACACGGCTTAAGCTAGATAAAAATATAGCATTTAAGCTAGATGAAATATAGCGGATAATTAAGCTAGATAAAAACGTATCAGATAAATTAAGCTAGATAAAATATAGGTAAATTAAGCTAGATGAAAATAGCTATATAAAATATAGCTAGATAAAAATATAAGCTAGATAAAATATAACATTTCCTCTGACGCGAGTACTCTGCAATGGGGATGACTTGATACTTGTGCATGGCTCTGGATCTAAGAAATTAGGGCTACCCTTCCCTTCCTTAGAATCTGAGTATGTATCTCCTATTTCTATTGGGTTCTATGACCCCTACCATTTTAGCGCATTCCCATCACAATAATAATAATAATAATTATAATAATAATAATAATAAAATATTATTATTATTATTAATATTATTATTATTATTATTATTATTATGAAATATTATTATTATTATTATTATTATTACTATTATTATTATTATTATTATTATTATTATTATTATTATTATTAAATATTATTATTATTATTATTATTATTATTAATAATGACAATACTACTACTACTACTACTAATGAGGAATTAAAAAATACATTAGTTACGCGTTTGGCAACGGAGTTGGTGGAGAGGACTATGTATCTGCTATCGACGGTATCTTTTCTGGGTAGTTGAAGATGTTATATCCACGATGTTTGCAGTCTCCTCATCACTTCATTAGAGACTGCAGACACCGGACATATAACATCCTCACGTCACCTAGACAGATACCGTCGAGAGCAGATACACAGTCCTCTTCACTAACTCCGTTGCCATACGAGTCCCCGACATCTTTTTCAATCCATCATTAGAAGTATCTACCTCATCAGTCCACATCCATCACTATCAAGGACATCACAAGCATGGAACACCAAAAAAGTTCAGTCCGCTTCAGGGGTATACGTAATCCCTAGCAACGACTGCAACTAACTGTACGTGGGCGAGGGATCCAGAAACCTCCAAACACGCATTTTAGAACACCAATATGCAAGCAGAATGGACGATTTGAGGAATGCCTGTGTTTTACACTGAAACTTCTACATCCTCTTAATCAACCACAGAAACGGCAGGGAAGAAGGCACTCAGAGTAGCAGGATCTTGGAATCATCACTTATCTGTATATCTAACAATTTCATCTACAAGAACGGCTTTTACAACATAGATGAACCCCTTGCCAGGACACTTCTTCAACGTTATCCTACACAACAACAAACCTACTGGTCCATTCCGGGCAGGTCCTTCTCAAATCCATCCTCTTCTTAGCATTCCCCACCTTCCTCTTCACGTCACTATGTTCCCTATATATACTCATGTACTCTCTGCTCAGATCCAGGTCACCACTTGAAAAGACCCGGGCCCGGACCCGTCCTGGCGAACCTACCTGAACCTGATCACCTCAGATAGTTCTGTTTCACTTGATAAAGCTCACTGTATGGAAGAAACTACACATTTAAGGATCACATTATATTGCATTTGTATCTATTTTTTCAGTATGTTTTAATAATACTGTGGCACTCACATAATATTACTGTGGCATGATGCCTGGCATGGTGCCTGGCATGTTAATTAGCATGGTGCCTGGCATGTTAATTAGCATGGTGCCTGGCATGATACCTGGCATGTTACCTGGCATGGTGCCTGGCATGATACCTGGTATAGTGCCTGGCATATTACTTGGCATGGTGCCTGGCATGATACCTGGCATGGTGCCTGGCATGGTGCCTGGCATGTTACCTGGCATGGTGCATGCCATGGAACTTGGCATGGTGACTGGCATGGTGTTTGGCATGTTACCTGGCATGGTACCTGGCATGGTGCTTGGCATGGTGCCTGGTATAGTACCTAGCAAGATACCTGGCATGGTGCCTGGCATGATATATGGCATGTTGCCTGGCATGGTGCCTGACATGGTGCCTCTCATGGTACCTGGCATGGTGCCTGGCATGGTGCCTGGCATGGTGCCTGGCATGGTACCTGGCATAGTACCTGGAAACGTACCTGGCATGGTGCCTGGCATGTTACCTGGCATGGCACGTGGCATGTTATCTGGCATAGTACTTGGCATGTTACCTGGCATGGTGCCTGGCATGTTACCTGGCATGGTATCACTCATGGTATTTGGCATGGTGCCTGGCATGTTACCTGGCATGGTGCCTGCCATGGAACTTGGCATGGTACTTTGCATGGTGACTGGCATGGGGATTGGCATGGTGCCTGGCATGATACCTGGTATAGTGCCTGGCATATTACCTGGCATGGTGCCTGGCATGATACTTGGCATGGTGCCTGGCATGGTGCCTGGCATGTTACCTGGCATGGTGCCTGGCATGATACCTGGCATGGTGCCTGGCATGTTACCTGGCATAGTACTTGGCATGGTACCTGGCATGTTACCTGCCATGGCGCCTGGCATGTTACCTGGCATGGTGCCTGGCATGTTACCTGGCATGGTGCCTGGCATGATACCTGGCATGCTGCCTGACATGTTACCTGGCATAGTACTTGGCATGGTACCACTCATGGTACTTGGCATGGTGCCTGGCATGTTACCTGGGATGGTGCCTGCAATGGAACTTGGCATGGTGACTGGCATGGTGCTTGGCATGTTACCTGGCATGGTACCTGGCATGGTGCTTGGCATGGTGCCTGGCATAGTACCTAGCATTGTACCTGGCATGGTGCCTGGCATAATGCGTGGCATGGTGCCTGGCATGGTGCCTGACATGCTGCATGACATGCTGCCTGGCATGGTGCCTGGCATGGTACCTGGCATAGTACCTGGCATAGTACCTGGCATGGTGCCTAGCATGTTACCTGGCATGGAACGTGGCATGCTATCTGGCATGGTACTTTGCATGGTGACTGGCATGGTGACTGGCATGGTGCCTGGCATGTTACCTGGCATGGTGCTTTGCATGGTGCCTAGCATGGTACCTATCATGGTGCCTCTCATGGTACCTGGCATGATGCCTGACATGGTGCCTGGCATGATCTCTGACATGGTGCCTGACATGCTGCCTGGCATGGTACCTAGCATGTTGCCTGGTATGGTACGTGGCATGGTACCTGACATGCTGCCTGGCATAGTACCTGGCATGGTGCCTGGCATGCTGCCTGATATGGTGCCTGGCATGGTTCCTGGCATGGTACCTGCCATGGTGCCTGACGTGGTACCTGGCATGGTACCTGGCATAGTACCTGACTGGTGCCTGGCATGGTGCCTGGCATGCTGCCTGATATGGTGCCTGGCATGGTTCCTGGCATGGTGCCTGGCATAGTATCTGACTGATACCTGGCATGGAACCTAGCATGGTACCTGGCATGGTGCCTGGCATGCTGCCTGGCATAGTACCTGGCATGGTGCCTGGCATGCTGCCTGATATGGTGCCTGGCATGATTCCTGGCATGGTGCCTGGCATAGTACCTGTCATGGTGCCTGACGTGTTACCTGGCATGGTGCCTGGCATAGTACCTGACTGGTGCCTGGCATGGAACCTGGCATGGTACCTAGCATGGTGCCTGGCATGATACTTGGCATGGTGCCTAACATGGTGCCTGGCATGGTACCTGACATGGTGCCTGGCATGATACCTGGCATGGTGCCTGTCATGGTACCTGGATGGTACCTGGCATGGTGCCTGGCATGGTACCTGGCATGGTGCTGCGTGACATGTTACCTGGCATGGTGCCTGGCATGTTACCTGAAATGGTGCCTGGCAAGGTGCTTGACATGCTGCCTGACATGGTGCCTGGCATGGTACCTGGCATGGTGTCTGGCATGGTGCCTGGCATGGTTCCTGGTTTAACGTAATAAAACATTCCGCTGAACCCAAAATTTTGAGTCAACTAGACACATGTTAATTAACAGATTTACTTTATAGGCTAATTTTACAATTTACTTATTTACATATAGTCTACTTTTTTTTTACAAGTAATTTATACATTTACAAAGTATTTATCTGTACTCATTTTTTTCCTTCGTGTGTAACGTTATTAATTCCATAGATTAGTGAAAGTGTAAATGATAATTGCAAATAGTTAATTGGTGTTTTCTTAATTGTGGGTAGGTGCAATTACCTAATTTAATTACGTGTGTTGGCGAGAGATGAGATTTTGCACCTGGACTCGCTTTTTATTTTTCGACTGACTCACATGGTACAGCCATGTTATGTCTGATGCTGAGCCCATGGACTCTGTCTCAGAGTTATCCTCTCCTGACTCCTTGTAAGTCTTTGCTTCCATAGCACTTTAAAAAAAATCTAGGCTTATTAGTCGGAACAAATTATTCAGACTTACTGGTTTTGACAATTTACCCAGACATCCTGGTCTGGACAATTTATCCAGGCCTGGTCACAGACCGGGCCGCAGGGGCGTTGAGCCCTGGAACTCTCTCCAGGTATACTCCAGGTATCCTGGTTTGGACAATTTATCCAGGCATCCTGCTCTGGAGAAGTTATCCAGGCATCCTGGTCTGGACAAGTTATCCAGGCATGCTGGTCTGGGCAAGTTATCCAGGCATCCTGGTCTGGGCAATTTATCCAGGTATCCTGGTTTGGACAATTTATCCAGGCATCCTGGTTTGGACAATTTACCCAGGCATCCTGGTCTGGACAATTTATCCAGGCATCCTGGTCTGTACAAGTTATCCAGGCATCCTGGTCTGGATAAGTTATCCAGGCATCCTGGTCTGGACAAGTTATCCAGGTATCATGGTCTAGATAAGTTATCCAGGCATCCTGGTCTGTACAAGTTATCCAGGCATCCTGGTCTGGACAAGTTATCCAGGCATCCTGGTCTGCACAAGTTATCCAGGCATCCTGGTCTGGATAAGTTATCTAGGCATCATAGTCTGTACAAGTTATCTAGGCATCCTGGTTCGGATAAGTTATCCAGGCATACTGGTCTGTACACGTTATCCAGGCATCCTGGTCTGGATAAGTTATCCAGGCATCCTGGTCTGTACAAGTTATCCAGGCATCCTGGTCTGGATAAGTTATCCAGGCATCCTGGTCTGGACAAGTTATCCAGTCATCCTGGTCAGGATAAGTTGTCTTCTTTCACCTGGTCGACGCACCGGAGTCTACCTGAAGGGTATTCCGGGGATCAACGCCCCCGCGGCCCGATCCATGACCAGTCTTCACGGTGGATCAATTCATGAACAACCAGGCTGTTACTGCTGGCCACACGCAATCCAGCATATGAACCACAGCTCGGCAGATCAGGTACTGATTTATTTCAACTCTTGTCAACGACAGATAATTTTTAAGCCGCTTTATGTCCTGTTGTAGGGTTCCACACTGGCGCTGCATACTCAAGGATTCATTCAGTGCATGCCTAGTATTGTGAGTTAGATATATTGTGCAGCATGCCTAGAATAATTAATAAAAAGATACACGTTACATAGCTTTTATTACACAAAGGTTTATTCTGTTTAGGCCTACTGGATAAATCTCTACACGGAGTTGAAAGTTGTCTCTATGAAAGCTTTTTTCGTAACGTGTCTTTGATCGCCATCATAGTATTTCTCAAAAATATTAGAAACATCAACAAAACATGTCATTTCGATTTTTTTTTAATTTCCACAGATGTTCTCTTAATATCCTCGCCTTTGCACCCGATATGAAGCAAGTAACTGTCAACGTTGGATTTTTTTTTTTTGGGGGGTGAGGAGGGCACAGTTGGAACTCTGTCTCGCTGACTGGATGGACTATTTGCTACCGTGTGTTTGTTTTTACTGTTGAGTTTGGGGAAAGCGTGGGTCTCTTAGGTCGAAGACTGTGTCCACACACACACACACACACACACACTCTCTCTCTCTCTCTCACACGCACACACACACACACATGGCGCAGGGAGAGTGACCCAGTAGCTTCCAGTGAAGAGGCGGGGCCAGGAGCTTTGAATCGACCCCTGCAACCACAACTAGGTGAGTACACACACACACGTCAACTATGTTTATCTTTCCTTTAACCTAATTTTTCTGATGCTGTCTGATTCAAGTATAGTTACATTAAATTTCCATGAGATTTTCACTGTACTGTTAACTAAAGTAAAAAAAAAAAAACATCGTTTTCAGTATTGGCAAGCTTGTCAGAGAGACTAAGGAACGTTGTCATGCTGGACACTTTTTTAGAAGCGGCTCTTAATATGTCGAAGTGCCTCAGGAAATCGATAACAAAGGCTCTCCTGGGAGCAATACTCGAGAGGGACTCCTTCTTACGTCTCTGTGTAAATAGTTCTTCAGTGTTTCTTCTTTTCTCCCGGCGCCCCCTTCCCCCCGTCTCTCTCTCTCTCTTCCCCTCGTAGTACTCAACCGAGAGGTGTCTAGTTGACTTCCCATAGAGAGTGGAGTTCCCCAGGGATCTGTTCTTGGTTCAATCCTCTTAGCAATGAACATAAAGGATCTTGAGGTAGGGTTAACATCTAAAATAGCAAAATTTGTAGATGACACTAAATTTGAAAATAAAAATGCCGCATCGAAAGCACATTGTTTGAGTCTTCACAATGATGTGGACAGACCGGCGTTGTGGTCGTAGATGTGAAGAATTGTTTTAATGTAGACAAGTGCAAAGGAATGTATTCTGGGTATAACAGTTTCCAACATACATACAAAGTGATTGGCAACAAATTTGCCTAAACAAGAGAAGAAAGCTACCTTGAAGTAATCAAAAGATACAACCTAAGAAGTGCCAAGAAGTGCCTATCTGTGAGCAGCAAAGCAAAACATAATGCCAGGTCTCATAGTTTTTTACACATGCGCAGGTCGTTCCTCCAGACACATGCAGGTCGTTCCTCCAGACACGTGCAGGTCGTTCCTCCAGACACGTGCAGGTCGTTCCTCCAGACACGTGCAGGTCGTTCCTCCAGACACGTGCAGGTCGTTCCTCCAGACACGTGCAGGTCGTTCCTCCAGACTAGTGCAGGTCGTTCCTCCAGACAAGTGCAGGTCGTTCCTCCAGACAAGTGCAGGTCGTTCCTCCAGACAAGTGCAGGTCGTTCCTCCAGACAAGTGCAGGTCGTTCCTCCAGACAAGTGCAGGTCGTTCCTCTATACAAGTGCAGGTCGTTCCTCCAGACAAGTGCAGGTCGTTCCTCCAGACAAGTGCAGGTCGTTCCTCCAGACAAGTGCAGGTCGTTCCTCCAGACATGTGCAGGTCGTTCCTCCAGACATGTGCAAGTCGTTCCTCCAGACATGTGCAGGTCGTTCCTCCAGACAAGTGCAGGTCGTTCCTCCAGACAAGTGCAGGTCGTCCCTCCAGACAAGTGCAGGTCGTTCCTCCAGACAAGTGCAGGTCGTTCCTCCAGACAAGTGCAGGTCGTTCCTCCAAACAAGTGCAGGTCGTTCCTCCAGACACGTGCAGGTCGTTCCTCCAGACAAGTGCAGGTCGTTCCTCCAGACAAGTGCAGGTCGTTCCTCCAGACAAGTGCAGGTCGTTTCTCCAGACAAGTGCAGGTCGTTCCTCCAGACAAGTGCAGGTCGTTCCTCCAGACATGTGCAAGTCGTTCCTCCAGACATGTGCAGGTAGTTTAATAGAATTAAACTACGAATGAAAAGATGCAACAGGCAGTTATGCAACTCTCGGTAAAGTTATAAGCGCAAAGACAATACAGTCATTCAAGAACCAACTAGACATGAACTCTGCAAGAATAGGATTCAACTAGATACGTCGTGTCCTAGTGGAAGGAGTTGTTAAAACCTTCAGGACTGTTGCATGCAAAGAGTATGTCACCTTATTCGGAGCATGTTAAACACACCCATATAGGCTGCCTCACCAACCAGTGAACCATCTTGCTAAGGGTTTTGTGATCGGGGCCCCATCATCAGATCAGCACCTTGGTTCAGCCAATCATAATGTGGATTTGGCACCGGTAAAGGTGACGTGGATTCCACTCACATGTTTACCATTGTCATTCCTACTCTGCGCTGGTTGTTGCACGGTTGTCCATTGTCTCTTGGCTGCTGTTTTGCCTTGACTACCGTGGCGTGCACTAATACCACTCTATTGTATAAAGCCTTATATATAAATATTTGGTGAAGGAAAATATAATTCAAAGCTTTTCTACGGTGTTTTTTGCTCCAAGCTCCCTTTTACACTCAGGATAACAGGCCTTGAGATTCAACTAGATACATCGTGTCCTAGTGGAAGGAGTTGTTAAAACCTTCAGGACCAACAGACTCGATCCCACTATTCTGGTGGGACTAACACAACGTCCCGACCCGAGCTTACCAAACACACGTTTATCCCATTCCCCATTCCCTACCGATCCCACCACTCGAATTTCTCCGTTAATAGTCTTTCCGCCCCATCATTCCTTCCTGACGTCAGACCCTCTTGTGCTTCCCACTATTTTTCCATTTCCCTCTTCTCCTGCTATCACTCAATTCCATTTTCATTTATCTCATTTCATTGGTTATTCCATCCCTCCTTTCTACTCTGGTACGTCACTCACTCGTAACTCATCAGCGTCTTCGTCTCACAACCAAAAGATCCAAAGATCCGTATTAAATTTAGGACAAGTCGAAGCTTAGATGTATATTACTTAACATTTGTTGCATCTGTTCAACAAGCATTAGATACCTAAGAGCTAGTCGACTGTTGTGGGTTGCAATGTAGGGAAAGACCTGACGACTCTAGTGGAAGCAAGCCACACTGCTTGGCCTGGCTTGGCATATGCTGGGTTATTATCCCACCGGGGTTATTATACAGAGTATAGTCATCTCTTGCAGGGAAATTGTAAAGGGTCGACCGAATTATTAAAACACTGAATAAGTCACACGTACAACACTTTGTGTATTATTATTGTAATCAGAATACACAAATGTGTCTCATTCTTCAACTTATTGGTAATGTATGTAATTATAATTCAGTAAGACAACCTTTCACAACAAATTTGTCTTGTTAAGTACATGTATTTTTGCCATATTTTTTACAATTACAAAGTACTTTATAAAATGGAAGAAAATTGTATCAATAAAGCCTCTTCTACGGTGTCTTACCAGTCTTTACTGCTAAACTGTTTTAACTGGTCATCCACCCACTCTTACTGGTCATCCACCCACTCTTACTGGTCACCCACCCACTCTTACTGGTCACCCACCCACTCCTACTGGTGACCCACCCACTCTTACTGGTCACCCACCCACTCTTACTGGTCACCCACCCACTCTTACTGGTCACCCACCCACTCCTACTGGTCACCCACCCACTCTTACTGGTCACCCACCCACCTCAGCGTGTCGATGTAACTTCATTGCATCCATCCAGTCACCAGTCTTCCATTGCCACTTAATTCCCATCAACACTTTCTGTCCCATTACCCTTTTTCCATTGTGTTAGCGAGTGCCCTCTACTGATCCAGTCAGGACTTAGGAGCCGCCACAACTGCACCACCTACTTTACTCTTTTTCTCCTCTCCTCTCCTCTCTCTTTCTCCTCTTCCCTCCTCCCGTCTTCTCTCGCCGTAAATGTTGTCAAGTTTCACTGTCGTCACCGTCATGAATATGAAAATGACGTTCATGGTTCATTTTCTCTTCCTCTGCCCAACACCTCCGCCAGGAATAAGCCTTTTTGTTATGAAATGTTTTTTTTTAGACTGTACTTGCAAGATTATTTTGCTAAATATTGTTGTGGGTGAGGGGAGGAAGGAGTGAGGGGAGGAAGGAGTGAGGAGAGGAAGGAGTGAGGGGAGGAAGGAGTGAGGGGAGGAAGGAGTGAGGGGAGGAAGGAGTGAGGGGAGGAAGGAGTGAGGGGAGGAAGGAGTGAGGGGAGGAAGGAGTGAGGGGAGGAAGGAGTGAGGGGAGGAAGGAGTGAGGGGAGGAAGGAGTGAGGGAAGGAAGGAGTGAGGGAAGGAAGGAGTGAGCATAGCACAGTGCAGTTATACTGATAAATCAGAAGGAATGGAAGTTTAGGAGAAGCTGTCAACATGACGTACTTTCTAACAGACGGAAAAAGCTGAAGTTCCGTGGCCTGGTGGCTAAAGCTCTCGCTTCACACGGCGAGAGTACGGGTTCGATTCCCAGCGAGGGTAGAAACATTTTGTGTGTTTCTTTACACCGGTTGTTTATGTTCACCCATCAGTAAAATGGGTACCTGGGAGTTAGTCGACTGGTGTGGGTCGCATCCTGGGACAAAATTGACCTAATTTGCCCGAAATGCTCAGCATAACAGGCGACTTTCTATATAGTAGTATGTCATTGATGTCAGCTAGGCCTGTATACCTTGTACATGTACTTGTAGTAAATAAAGATATTAATATTATTATTATTATTGTTATTATTATTATTATAATGGTGTACAGTATCGACAAGTTGGTAAGTAAGACACATATGCAACAGTTAGGTCTTCCAAAACGTTTCGCACACACATTAGGGAGGGGCGAGCCTTGTTCCAGAAATTAGGAAAGGAAGATTGAAAAATTTTGGAAAAAAATGTTTTCTTACCAAAAAATAGTGCATCATTCTGGCAACAGTTTGGTGTAATCAACTTGTTTATATCATATTTCCAAGTATATTTTTTCCTTAAATGTATTTTTGTTGTGCTTGCTGTCATAAATAATACATGTTGCCAATTAGTGTTTTTTTTTTAGTTTTGTCTCTGCAAAAATTACAATTTTTATGATTATTTCATTAAAAAAACTCTAAATAGCAACATCTCTGATGCCTCCATTCAAGTGCAGGAACTCATGGCACCTCAGTGGCCTCTGGGGTCTCAACAAGTGCTGATGCATGAAACTCGCTGAGATTTAGCGTGCCATATCCATAGAGTTTCACAGAAAAAAATATATTAATAACTCAGAAATAAGTTATTGACATTGTTTGTAATGTTTTGCGAAAAGTATTTATAGGATTGTCATGATTTTTTCACACGTTATTGAGTAATGATGGCTCTACAACCACCCATGAAAGATGTCCAATATCTTTTACAGCTTTGTTTTTATTGATTTTTTTCCCACAAAATAAAGGCAAAAACAAAATCACTAACTTCAACATTTTTTATAATGGAATCTACTGACATTTTTGCTAAAATGGATTGGGTCAACAATTATAGAGCCTTTATCTTTCATCTGATGTTAACTAGAGCATTGTACATCTTCCCAATTTTGTAGAAATTTACTGGTTTTGTGACCCCTAAAATTTGGCACATTTTATTTTTTCTACCTAACCTAAAGGCAAAAAATCATAACAAAGACAGTGTATAGGTTTTTAAAAGCTGTATAAATCACTGTAAAAAATCTCATTGAAATTAGACCAAAATAAAGAAAAAAACGTGAATTCATTCGCCCCTCCCTTAGATTTCTTTAGTCGAACACAGAGGAGGCAGCAGAAGCAAAGATAATGTTCCAAGATTCACAAAGTGAATTTGGAACTCCTCAAGGGGGGGTGTCTTCAGTCACACTGTCTTGTTCTGACGAACCCACTCGCTCAATTATGTGGTGATTCTTCGCTCTTTAAATGGTCGAGCCTTAGTTCAGGTAAACCAGTGGATGCTTTAAAAAATCAACAAGTTATCACCTGAGAAAGAGACTTGTCAGGGGACACTTTTCTACTTTCTGAAGTAGAAAATACCACTACTACTACTACCATTACCACCATTACTACTACTGCTACCAACAGCGAAAACCCATTAACCTACTGATGTCATAAATGTGTTCCAAGGTATGTTGACAGCAGAGACGTAAAAGTAACGCAGCATCCAAGGAAGGAAGAAGATAGCGAGATTTCAAAACACTTATAACTTGTCGAAATAAATGTTTTTGGGGAAAAAAAACTTATAGCATCGCACACAGGGCTACTGTGTTCTAGTGGAGGAAATAGCTGTGAGTTGTTTAGTATGAGTTGTAGTTATGCACTGTACAGTGGTCTGCTTGCTTTATATTTACCAATAAACATCACCACCACCACTGTCTATCATCACCACCACCACCTAGCACGTCATCTTACGTGAGATTTATATATCACTTATTTGTATACTCTCTGTACACTAGTCTAGGCAATGCTTCAGCATAAATCTGCAAAGTTGGGTCATACTGCCTTAAAGTTCGCACAATGGTAAAGTTCAAATTGCAATCATAACTCTCCCAGCACACAGTGGCAGTGTTATAACAGGCTGATGCGGATTGATCTCCCCTGCAACACGAACGCTGTGTTAGAATAACGTTTCTGAACCAGGTCTCCTCTACACGAATTTCCACCAGACCTTAGAGATATAACATTTCCGTTAGAATTATTCTGTTGTTGACTACCTCCTGTGTTCTCGGGAATGATCAACTTGTTATAACATAACTAAGTTTGACTGTTAGATTTAAACAATATCAACTTCACGTGGGTTAATAAGGTAGAAGTACACTTAAACACAAACATTACAAAATAATTTAATATATGAAACATAATTAAAAAACTCAATGTATTTAAACCAAGAGATATACCGATAAATATAATCGGTGGATACCTGGAGTCTACCTGGAGGGTGTTCCAGGGGGCTCAACGCCCCCGCTGACAGGTCAATTATCAAGCCTCACATATACACAGAAATAAACTCTTCTCGGTGTATACAAGCTGAAAAAGATACTCCTCTCGATGTATATACTATAAGAGATACATTTCTCTCGGAGCATATACACAGATATATACTTCTCTCTGTATATAGATGCTACACATGTTGCATTTTATATGTTAACGTTTATGTGCAAAAAACATTGCAGGTAGCATCTCAGTGATCATGAAATGTTGAAGCTTGCAGTGTCTGAGGTCTGTATATTTTCCCCATCTGTTGCATATATGTGCTTGATGTTGCATTTTATTCACTGTCCCATTCCCATGATCATCAGGATCAAAACAATCCAGCACCACTTCAGTTTCTTCTTTATCGTCAGTTCTGTGACTGTTGCACGTCTGCAACTTGCACATGTCCGTGCACTTCAGCTGATTAGCCAGGAGTGTATGATCTTTGATTTTGTAGGCGAACACGCACACACACTTGCAGGACGTGAGTTGCAACAGAGCGTTTGGTGCTAGCGATCGTTGCATCCTTTCTGTGGTAAGACTGTCGTTATCTGTAGTCTCGCCACATCTCTGTGGGACTGGCACAGCCAGTTGACTCACTAGGCATCGGTTTCACATTGCAGCCTGATACTTCACACACATGATATGCTTGTGAAGAGCTCTTGCACGATAGAATCTGACTGCTTTACCCCTCTGCACTTTCTTTATTTTGCACTAGAGAGGTGGTAGCAGAGCTCATTCCCTCTATATATATATATATATATATATATATATATATATATATATATATATATATATATATATATATATATATATATATATATATATATATATATATACGTATAAATATATATATATATATATATATATATATATATATATATATATATATATATATATATATATATATTATTTATTAACACATCGGCCGATTCCCACCAATGCTTTACACTACAGTTATAAAACTGCAACATTAACACCCCTCCTTCAGAGTGCAGACACTGTACTTCCCATCTCCAGGACTCAAGTCCGGCCTGCCGGTTTCCCTGAATCCCTTCATAAATGTTACTTTGCTCACACTCCAACAGCACGTCAAGTATTAAAAACCATTTGTCTCCATTCACTCTTATCAAATACGCTCACGCATGCTTGCTGGGAATCCAAGCCCCTCGCACACAAAACCTCTTTTACCCCCTCCCTCCAACCTTTCCTAGGCCGACCCCTACCCCGCCTTCCCTCCATTACAGATTTATACACTCTCGAAGTCATTCTGTTTCGTTCCATTCTCTCTACATGTCCGAACCACCTCAACAACCCCTCCTCAGCTCTCTGGATAATAATTTTGGTAATCCCGCACCTCCTCCTAATTTCTAAACTCTGAATTCTCTGCATTATATTCACACCACACATTGACCTCAGACATGACATCTCCACTGCCTCCAGCCTTCTCCTCGTTGCAACATTCATCACCCATGCTTAACACCCATATAAGAGTGTTCGTATAACTTTACTCTCATACATTCCCCTCTTTACTTCCATGGACAAGGTTCTTTGTCTCCACAGACTCCGAAGTGCACCACTCACCCTTTTCCCCTCATCAATTCTATGATTCACCTCATCCTTCATAGACCCATCTGCTGACATGTCCACTCCCAAATATCTGAATACATTCACCTCCTCCATACTCTCTCCCTCCAATCTGATATCCAATCTTTCGTCACCTAATCTTTTTGTTATCCTCATCACCTTACTCTTTCCTATATTCACTTTCAACTTTCTTCTTTTACATACCCTACCAAATTCATCCACCAACCTCTGCAACTTCTCTTCAGACTCTCCCAAAAGCACAGTGTCACCAGCAAAAAGCAACTGTGACAACTCCCACTTTGTATTTGATTCTTTGTCTTTTAACCCCACACCTCTTGCCAAGACCCTCGCATTCACCTCTCTTACAACCCCATCTATAAATGTATTGAACAACCAAGGTGACATCACACATCCTTGTCTAAGGCCTACTTTTACTGGGAAATAATCTCCCTCTCTCCTACACACTCTAACCTGAGCCTCACTATCCTCATAAAAGTTCTTCACTGCTTTCAGTAACCTACCTCCTATTCCATACACCTGCAACATGTGCCACATTTCCCCCTATCCACCCTATCATACGCCTTTTTCTAATCCATAAATGCCACAAAAACCTCTTTACCCTTATCTAAATACTGTTCACCTATATGTTTCACTGTAAACACTTGGTCTACACAATCCCTACCTTTCCTAAAGCCCCCTTGTTTATCTGCTATCCTGCTCTCCGTCTTACTCTTAATTCTTTCAATAATAACTCTACCATACACTTTACCTGGTATACTCAACAGACTTATTCCCAAATAATTTTTGCACTCTCTTTTGTCACCTTTGCCTTTATATAAAGGAACAATACACGCTCTGTCAGTCCCTAGGTACCTTACCCTCTTTCATACATTTATTAAACAATAGCACCAACCACTCCAAAACTATATCCCCACCTGCTTTTAACATTTCTATCTTTATCCCATCAATCCCAGCTGCCTTACCCCCTTTCATTCTACCCACTGCCTCACGAACTTCCCCCACACTCACAACTGGCTCTTCCACACTCCTACAAGATGTTATTCTTCCTTGCCCTATACCCTATAAACCCATGACGTTGTAACCCACAGGGCCACGCAATCCTACAAGAACCAAGCACCCAGCCAAGCTAGGTGTGTTACCTTTGGTACGAGGACATACGGTTGTGTGGGTGCCTCTGAGCTAATTTCATTCTCCTCCCCGTTTGGTGTACTAGCCACAACCAGCAGTGTTGTTATTGATCAATACCACTTGTTCGTGGTCACAATAATATAAAATACTGCTCGTTGTGGCTAGTACACCAAACGTGGAGGAGAATGAAATTAGCTCAGAGTCACCCACACCACCGTATTTCCTCGGACCAAGGGTAACGCACCTAGCTTGGCTGGGCGCTTGGTTCTTGTAGGATTGCGTGGTCCTGTGGGTTAGAGCGTCATGGGTTTTCGCTCACCATGAGACTGGCCAAAGCAGCATGGGTTCGAATCCTTGGCTAGTCGCAGTGTTGTTATTGATCAATACCACTTGTTCGTGGTCACAATAATATAATATATATATATATATATATATATATATATATATATATATATATATATATATATATATATATATATATATATATATATATATATATATATATATATATATATACTGAATCCATCCAAATGTGAAATCATCTCAGTCAATCAACAAGTGATAGACGCAGTGATATCAAAACTACCAGGAGCAACAGTCATTGCCCCTACTAATAGTGTCTTGCTTGAAGCACCTCTGGGAAGCGATGCCATTGACACAATTATCAGGAAGAAACTGGAAGAATTGAGGAGAATGGAACAACGAATAGGCAATCTTGACACCCATGATGCCTTATACCTTCTCACAAAATGCTTGAGTCTGCCCAGGGTGACATATTTCCTAAGATGTGCTCCTTCATATGATAACCCTATACTGCACGAATATGGCAGTATCCTGAGGCAGATCTTTACTAAAGTACTTAACCTTACTCTAGAAGATGGGCAGTGGGACCAAGCTACACTCCCAGTCAGACTAGGAGGTATTGGTGTCCGCAAGTCATCTCAGATTGCTCTACCTGCTTTCCTGTCTTCATGCATTGCATCCAGAGGGCTTGTAGCAGCAATTCTCCCTCAACATCTTAGGGACACGATTGGAATCCATGACCAAAAGTTCGTTGATAGAGCCAGGATCTGGGATAATCTAACGGGCTCTGAAACCAGGCCTGCTCCCCCCAACAACTACAAATAGTCGCACTGGGATGGACCAATAGTGGAGAATATAGCCTTATCAATGCTTCAGAGTGTGTCAGAGAAGGAGAGAGCCCGCCTCCTTGCAGTGAGAGCTCCTCATGCAGGGGACTTTCTTTTGGCTGTTCCCAACTCCAGCCTTGGCACACGCCTCGACCCACAGAGCATCCGCATTGGTGTTGCCCTTCGACTTGCCGCCCCTATTCTCGCCGAATACAGGTGTATTTGTGGCAGTGAAGCAGCAGACCGATTCGGGTACCATGGTCTTGTGTGTCGTAAATCCGAGGGAAAGATTGCAAGACATGAAGAGGTTAATAACATTATCAAGAGGAGCCTCACAACAGCCGGATGCCAAGCAGTAAGGGAACCACCCCAACTATGCAGATCTGATGGGAGCCAAAAGCGTCCAGATGGTATCACCCTTAAAGTCTGGATAGACGGCAAGCAGGTGGTGTGGGACTACACATGTGCATCTACCTTGGCTGATACCTATCTCCAATACACCAGGGAGGAAGGAGGGGCAGCTGCCACCTTCAGGGAGTCCCAGAAGTCGAGAAAATATGGAGAACTTGCCCATCATTATATGTTTGTTCCCATAGGCTCGGAGACCCTTGGCTCATGGGGAAAGAGTGCATCTAAGTTCCTCAAGGAGCTGGGCAAAAGACTCAACAGGGTAACTAGGGATCCCAGGGCAGCTAGTTTTCTGTTCTAGCTACTCAGTGCTGCTGTTCAGAGGGGTAATGCATGCTGTATTCTGGGCACGCGTCCCAGCTCTGAGGAGCTGGATGAGATTTTTGCATTATAATCAGTGACAAACACGTAACAATATGTACTAGACATGTATCTCTCACACCTCGTGTACTGTATATGCCATCTTTATATCAACAATGTATCTCTTAAATCTTTTGTACCATATTATGTAATAAAATATACCGATTGGTAAAAAAAAAAAAAAAAAAGATGGGGTGGTAGGGAAAGTGCAATATTCAAATAACTTCAGGAAGAAATCCAAATATTCTTCCTTGAAGCCTTTTTATCCACTTCTCCGAGGCTATGGGTCCCACAATTTGAACCAGAGTTGGACCCATCATATATATATATATATATATATATATATATATATATATATATATATATATATATATATATATATATATATATATATATATATATATATATATATTGCTAGGAATTCGCAAGAGCAGGCGAAATATTCACAAACACTGATCTCTGGCCGACGGAGACTCGAACCTACGAACCTCATGACAAGGTACGCAGTGCTTTACCGACCGTACCACACTGGTCCAATACCTTGGCATCCAGCTTTCGCTAGACGTTATTCCAAGGCAGCCAGCTTTCAGGCAGGAAGGCTTACAGCTTTTCATCTCATCCCCTGCATGCATCGACACAACTAGAGATTTTTACAATGCTAGGAATTCGCAAGAGCAGGCGAAATATTCACAAACACTGATCTTGCGACGGAGACTCGAACCTCGAACCTCATGACAAGGTACGCAGTGCTTTACCGACCGTACCACACTGGATGCCAAGGTATTGGACCAGTGTGGTACGGTCGGTAAAGCACTGCGTACCTTGTCATGAGGTTCGTAGGTTCGAGTCTCCGTCGGCCAGAGATCAGTGTTTATATATATATATATATATATATATATATATATATATATATATATATCATATATATATATATATATATATATATATATATATATATATATGTATATATATATATATATATATATATATATATATATATATATATATATATATATATATATATATATATATATATATATATATATATATATATATATATATATATATATATTTCTTTGACAGTGATATAAAATGTTTTATTTTTGGATGAAACATAACTTAGAAACCTTATCTAATCTTTTAAGTCGTAGAGCTGTCTCTTGCTACAGGAGAGCTTTACTTCTCTTGACACTCGAGGCAGGGCTTACATGACACACGAAAGTGTCATTTGACACGAGGGAGTTCATGATACGCAACATCAATTGTCTCTCGATACAGAAAAGTAGTACATTTTAAAGCTGCATGTTTGCTTCACGAAAGAGGTTTAAAAGCAAGCTGGGGGTTCAGATCCATCGTCTTAATTTCGTGAACCTCTTACATGACGGTGTTGGGAAACAGCGGCAGTTGTTTTACGGCATCCTCTGCTCTTGCCTTAATTATGCAGATGACTTAATGCTATTACCTCCTATTACCTGCACTATTTTTAGGGTGGGAGAAATATGACGGGGAAATTATTCTTGTTACTAATTATGAAAATGAGCATTACTGATATTTACTGAGAAGCGAGAACATGCAGAGGAAAAATCACAACATAAATGTGCTAATGTATTTCCCACAAGTAGCAAAATTGATGAAACTGTGTTTTTATGCTGTAATTTCACAGTAAACATGAACAGAGATTCAGCAACACAGACAGACAGAAGCAGGCACACACACACAAAAGCGTGCACGCACACACACACACATATAAACGAGGGGACTATAGGGACCATACTGTAAGCGGAGCCCTATCAGACCACCGGGAAAAGACGAGGAGCACACCAGGAACAAACGAGGGGACTGAAGATAATGAAAGAGAAAAGCTATATGCAGAGGCCCTAACAGATCACAGCAGTGCCCAGGAAAAGCTGAGAAGGGAAAATGACAGACCACTGAGCACAGGGACATCAGATAAAGAAGAGATTGAAGGAAGGAACGCTGCAATGGAGGCAAATAAATCGACTCAGGGGATGCAAAGAGAAATGTAGTGGGAGGATGAAAGGGAGAGTCAGTTTTTGTTTACAGGCTCCAGGAAGTTGAAGGGAAAACTTATGAAGCAAGAAGACAGTGAGAGAAAAATGCAATTGAAAGGACATGACCCAGTTGACAAATTTTATGAAAAGAGGGTGGTTTGCCAGAGGAAAAAAACGGCCAGTCAAAGTGATTTTCAAGGCAGAATTAACTCGAAAGAGGATCCTGCAGGAGAAAGCATGACTAAGGGACATACTGATGTATCAGAGGGTGTACCTCGACCACGACAAAACACAAGAGGAAAAGCAGAAATTGAAAGAGAGGGGTACAAAGACACAAGGAGGAAAGAGAGGCAAAGACAGAGATGAGCAGGAGAACCCAAACTCAGGAGGAAGAGCAAATACAACCTCCCTCAGAATAACCTACAGAAGGAACTCAACCACGACAATCCCAATGCAACCAATCTAACCCAAAATCCACAAATCGTACCCACTGCCCCTATTCCCCTCATCACAAACTCCATCCCAGCAGCAACCCCCATAGTACCCGGCCAGGTATCCTGCTCCCCAACCCCAATGTTCTCCCCAGATCACAGTTTTAGAAAAGAAGTTGAAGGTTTGGTATACGAATGCAGATGGAATAACAAATAAATGTGAGGAGTGGCATGAAAGAATCAAGAAGACGTCCCCAGATGTCATAGTACTCACAGAAACAAAACTCACTGGGATAACAGATGCAATCTTCCCACCCAGATATCAGATCCTGACGAAAGATAGAGAGAGCATAGGGGAAAGGAGGAGTTGCACTGCTCATTAAAAACTGATGGGGATTTGAGGAAATGAAAGGAATGGACGAAATGGGTGAAAGGGACTACATAGTAGGTAAAATCCAGTCTGGGGGACATAAGGTAGTCATTGCAGTAATTTACAACCCGCCACAGAACTGCAGGAGGCCAAAAGAAGAATATGAAGAGAGCAATGGTGGACACACAAGCTGAGGTGGCCAGAGGAGCTAACATAGGTAGAGCAAAGTTACTAGTAGGGGTGATTTCAATCACAAGGAGATTGATTGGAAAAACCTGGAGCCACATGGGGGTTCCGAAACATGGAGAGCCAAGATGATGGATGTGGTACTAGAAAACCTCATGCATTAACATGTTAGGGACACTACCAGAGACAGAGGTGAGGATGAACCAGCAAGACTGGACCTCATATTTACCCTGAGTAGCTCAGACATCGAGGACATCACATTTGAAAGGCCTCTCTGAGCTAGTGATCACGAGGTTCTGAGCTTTGAATACATAGTAGAGTAACAAGTAGAGAGGGTAACAAGAGTAGGATGGGAAGAGCCAAACTACAAAAAGGGGGACTACACAAGCATGAAGAGCTTCCTGCAGGAGGTTCAGTGAGAAAGAGAATTGCTAGGAAATCAGTAAACGAAATGATGGACTACCTACCTGCCTATCTGGAGGGTATTCCGGGGAACAACGCCCCCGCGGCCCGGTCCACGACCAGGCCTCCCGGTAGATCAGGGCATGATCAACCACGCTGTTACTGCTGGCCGTACGTAGTCCAATGTACGAACCACAGCCCGGTTGATCCGGCATCGACTTTACATGACAACAAAATGCAAGAAGGCAGAGGAAAGGTTTGTTCCCAAGGGTAATATAAATAATGGGAAGACCAGAAAGAGCCCTGTATTTATCATGTATTTATCTAACCTATATTTAAAACTACACAAAGTTTTAGTTTCTATGACGGTACTCGGGAGTTTGCTCCACTCATCCACAACTCTATTACCAAACCAGTGCTTTCCTATATCCTTCCTGAATCTGAACTTTTCCAACTTAAAACCATTGCTGCGAGTCCTGTCTTGGCTGGATATTTTCAGTACGCTATTTACATCCCCTTTATTAATTCCTGTTTTCCATTTATACACCTCAATCATATCCCCCCTAATTCTACGCCTTTCTAGAGAGTGCAGATTCAGGGGCCTCAGTCTATCCTCATAGGGAAGATTTCTGATACATGGAATCAACTTAGTCATCCTCCTCTGTACGTTTTCCAGAGCATTTATATCCATTCCGTAATACGGTGACCAAAATTGTGCAGCATAATCTAAATGAAGCCTAAAGAATCCTCCTGTTCCTCCGTTCTTCTCTGTATTGAACTGAAGAAGTCACTAGCTGACGAAACGTTTCCATAATAATGATTCCCTAATGTTACACAGGTGTCTCGTTCTTCAACATGATATCCAGTACCTACTGGCATAGCCTTTATTCTTAGCCCTCTCATATTGGTCCTGTTTCCACTGGATATGAAGGTTTCTTCTGCCTCCCGGCACTTTATTGCTCGGTACTCCATTATCTCATGCACTGACTCTTTTTCCGATTCTCTTTCCCAATTCACTACATTCAGGAATTTCTTTCATCCCTTCACTGCTTTTTGTGAAATCGAGTTTCTCCTGCCTTTCACCTCTCATTTTTAATTTATATTTAATTTTAAGAGTTATTTGGAATTCGGTATTGTAGGGTCCGAAAAAACACAGGGAGCTCTATCTCAACTATAGCTGATGTGCTGGCAGTAAATCCTAGGTCCAGTCTTGTTGGTTCCTCTCTCTCTCTCTCTCTCTTTTTTACCATACTGGCAAATAAACTTTTTCCTAGGCGCCTCCATCATCTTAGTCCCCTACATTTCCGATCCCCTGTGTGGGTTCCAGTTCTCCCAGTACACTTGTATGTTTGTGTGTGTGTGTGTGTGTGTGTGTGTGTGTGTGTGTGTGTGTGTGTGTGACCTGAGCGGAGTGTCATCCGTCTGTGACCTCTCAGCTGCTATATCAGTACAACAATGTCTGCAAGAATTCCCCCCAGCAAATGCTCGGCACTAAAGAACAGACGATCTGAATTACACCTGAAATTGGCTCATTTAATACAAGACTAGCAAAAATTCAAATCTTTATTCCCGTAATCCTTTAGACTCGTTTCCCTTAACTTTTTTTTTGGGAAAATCGCTTATTTTTTCTTTACAAAAGTCTTCTTCTCTTCTATGATTTTTCTTTAGATTAAGACATTGTCGGAATAATTTCTAAAGAAGATTTCTAACCACAACTTTTACTTGCTTTCTCTGAACTCCAGTAAAAATATTAGTAATAAGATTAATTTAAGACTTATTCCATAACTGATAGATAAAACAATTTATTATTACGTTTGAAAATATAATTATAAGACTTTGTTAGTGAAATTATCCTCAATGACTCTTTGAGTACGAATACTGATAAGATTAGTTCGGATATTTAACCCGGGGTACGGAGGTTAGGTACCCTGGATAACCCAATAAAGTCAGTGCGTCATCAAGGACTTTCTATTTTATTTTCATAGTGGATCTTTAAATCTTGTCTCCCAGGATGGGACCCACACCAGTCAACAACATCCAGGTACCTACTGACTGCTAAGTGAACATGGACGGCAGGTGTAAGGTGACTAACACCCAGGTACCTATTTACTGCTAGGTGAATAGGGACAGTAGATGCCAGGAAACATGCTCAACCTTTCCCCACTCATGCCGGGGACTGAACCACGGACACTCAGTGTATGAGGCGAGAGCATTGCCAACCGAGCCAAGGAACAACACTCTTCAGGACAGGCAGAGTAATATATAAAAAATGTATGATTTTCAAACGAATGTTAAATCCAGCTGTGTTTTAGGAGAAGATTCTTTTAGCCTCTGAAGTCTTATAATAATAATAATAATAATAATAATAATAATAATAATAATAATAATAATAATAATAATAATAATAATAATATTATTATTATTATTATTATTATTATTATTATTATAATTTGGAAACCATAATTCAGATCATGAGATCAATACACAGATAAAGACACTCACCAATATCTGAATGTTATTCATTAAAATAGCCACGATAACAAGTATAATGCAAAACATGAAAAAGATGCTTAGTCATGTAAAACAATTGATAAAGAGTGTATAAATGAGTGTAGTTACATGATGCAGGGAGGAGAGTATAGGAAAGGGGAAAAGAAGCAGTGACTTAAAGTTAGGCTTACCATACGTCACGTTTTGACCGGGACTGTCCCGGTTTGAAAGTCCTGTCCCTAAGTCCCGGTCAGTTTGTCGTTTTGTCCCGGACAGAAAAATCGTGACAATAAAAAAAGGAAGAAAAAAAGAGAATTATGAAAAACGGAGATTTCAATAAATTTGCTACACTGCGCATGTCTGCACTTGTGTTGCAAAATAAACATTGGTTTAAGTTGCAGCGAGTTTTATAAGGTAATAAAAATTAAAAAAACATTACTGAGGAAGGTCCCTTCTAGTGAAAAATACGAATGGTTCTCCAGAGAGTTATATCATACTTTTTGCTTTTTGTTCTTTTTCATTTTGTTGCCATTAATAACAAAAATGGTACATTTTAGCCCTTATTTGCTGGCATAAAAGCAAATGTATCTACTCTATATATTTTATGAATATTTCAAAACGTTAAAAATGTCCCAGTTTGATTCAAAGAAAATTATGGTAAGCCTACTTAAAGCACTCTCATGGCTAACTATACCTCACTTCTTAATCTTCAAAATACGCCCCACTCGAGTCTCCTCTCCCGGCTTTAGCATCATAATCAGATGCGAGGCTTTCCTTCAGAAAACCAAGCTACGACAGCCTCACTGTAGAAAAGTTTTATGATAACTTGCTCGCGGCCGCCTCGTCCAGTGTGTATATGTGTGTTTGTGTATGTGTGTGTGTATATGTATATGTGTGTGTGTGTGTATGTATGTGTGTGATGAGAACCGCTTAAATCTCAAAAAAATCTTTATCCACCTATGTTCAATAAAATTATTAATTTACACTAACAGTTCCCAAAACCAAGTAGAATCTTCTCTTAAGTAACATACACCGGTGTTGAAAGTTTAAAGTCGATCAGAAGGTTATTTTAAAGTTATCCCAAGAAAACTACAAAGAAAGAAAAAGAACCTAACACCCACTGTTGTTATTTAATTTCGGGAGATAATTAAAAATACATTTTTCGGTAAACATTTCTGCGTAATTAATGATAGTTTATTAACCATTACATCTTTTCCTACAGTAACTACTGTTGGGTGAACAAGTAATACAAACATAACTTGTGGCTCACTCTAACTTAAGCCATATTGCCATTCCTTCATCACCTAATACGTATTAATATTTTTTCTACAAAATGAATATGGGGTAGTGCAAAATAATAAGAGCTTCCTTTGGTATTATTTTCCTTTGAAACTGTCCTCACCATAAGAAATAACCTTCTCTAAATAACAGATTTAAATTAGATAAATAACAGATTAAGAAAGGACATAGGTAAGTACTGCTTTTCAGAAGTGTCGGGAACAAAAATGTGGAAATTTTAAACTGATGGAATCACTAACACAGCAACTCATGCTGAGGGAAGCTCTCCCCTCCTCTTACCTTCCTGAGGCCAGATTAATGTCTTCTTCTGATGAGACTTGGCCAAGCTCTCAGTTACGCCTAAGTTTTGCTAATCCGTGAAGATAGCTGTCATAATCCAGGCCATCACTTCCCTCCAGCGTCTCCCACAAGGCACGCTGAGGACCCACATGACGTCCCTCTCCTTTTATCTTCAGTTATTTAATCTGCGAAATGTATTCTTTGTTTGCCATGGAAACTTCTTGAAAAATTGGAATGACGTTATCAAAGTTCTCGTGCGTGTTGATGCATTCTTGTGGTAACTGAGGGATGCTGGTGTATGACAGGGAAGGACTGGAAAACAAAGTGAACTGTGTAAAGCACTACGAGGGATGAATATAAGGCCAGACTGGACTTCCAAATTTTCGTTATAAAGACGGTAAGTGTTGAAAGTTTGACCAGGATGGAGCTTTCACACCAAGGAAATCTTTTCCAGCTGTCTTCACTAGTAACTGGAGTCTAGACGACTCTAGATAGAACAGAATCTCAACTTACGTTCGTTTATCGACGCATTAGATTGCGTTAATTTTTGAAAATGTGAATCCTTCCTAAAATTATATATTAACCTGTTTAGTTAACGTTAGGTTAGTATTTTTTATTTGATTTTAACGTAAATTATCCAATAACTACATATGGTTGACGATAATTGGCCAAATTACACAACAACAGCTTAATTCCTGAGAAACAATACGTTAGTTATTTACCGATAAGTTGGTAGATTGGGTTTAAAGCCTACCGACTGCACGACTATTGTGAAGGCTCCATGTAATCTGTTCACCACCAGTCCAGAACACTTTTATTCCTAAAATAGGGATTAAAGTAAATTTTAAGAATGTATGTACTGAAAGACCTGTGTCAGTATATGTACTTGTTAAGTATAGTGTGAAGATTGGCTGGTAATACGCTGCTACCTGCCACTGTGGCAACTGCCACCCTGGTAATACGCTCCTACCTGCCACTGTGGCAACTGCCACCCTGGTAATACGCTGCTACCTGCCACTGTGGCAACTGCCACCCTGGTAATACGCTGCTACCTGCCACTGTGGGAACTGCCACCCTGGCAACTGCCACCCTGGTAATTGCCACCCAACTGTTGTTTGATGACGTGGCAACACTGCCACCTGAATCACGGTCCCAACAACAAATACACCAACAGTAAGCCGAGAGGTCACTGGCGTGGTCCCAACAACAGACACACCAACAGTGAGCCGAGGGATCACTGGTTTGGTTCCAAACCAACCTCTCCTCCCTTAACTTCGTTAATTGTTTAACAAGATACTCAACGTCAATTTCGTATCGCTTCACGTAAACTCACAAATTCTATTGATCTAACTTAAATTAGACAACGTTAAAAAAACATATAAAACTATTATTTTTAACCACAGAGAAACTATTTATAATAAAATAACCAGCGACAATACGCCTGGCCGGGTGTAACCCGGGAACGTCCATATCTCCACAAGCATCACTGGTGGTGGGGAGATGAATTCACAAAACAGTGGGTGATTAAGGACATTATTGAAGTATTGTGCAGTGTTATGAGACAAGCTTCCACCCAACACACTATCGATTGAAATTGATGTTCATCACAGTGCATTATATTTACGCAGGGAGCTGTGAATCGACGTCTGCAACCACGTATAGGCAAGTACAAGCGCATACCAGTGTACTGCCCACACATAAAATAGAATGTGGATAAGAAAAATTTTTGAAAGAATTATAATAAAAAGATGAAAACACTATAGATTCACTCGCAGGCTGATAACAAGACGTGAGACATCATGATAACCAATGGCACTCTTATAAAAAAGAAGAGATGAAGGTTTCTTAGTACCTTTAATAGGAAAAAAACCTGAAATCACAATTATACATTGAAAAAAAAAGTGAGGAGCTGAATTCATACTAGAAAAGAGTTTCTTCGCAAGAAAGAATACTGAAACAATAGAAGGTAATTACTGCTATAACCAATGAAATTATTGAAGACGGTAGACCAGGAGCACAGCTCTGCTTCTGCTACAGGTAACTGCAATTTGGTAATTACACATGAGCGCGCTCCTTTAAGAGTACGGAGCACCAGATTAGAGCCTACACCTGACAAAGGTATGTAAATATTAAAAAAAAAACGTCAGTTCATAGGTTTACAGGGAGACTGGTCTCGGAGACAAGAGTGCTGACTATATGAACTATCCCCGATGACTCAGAGCGGAAGGAACACATTCAGAACTTGATATGACATACAGATGCACATTGTCTGAATATCTAAGATATGGTCAAAGGATGGCATATATTGATTTTAGGATGCAAATGAACTACTGAGACGTCAGGAAATACTTATTCAGCTCCCAGGAGAAGGGTGCGGCTTGTGAAGCGAAATGACCTAGTCCTAGACGAAGACATGATAAAATCAAACTCCATTCACAGTTTTAAGAGTAGGTACAACAGGCAATGACCTAGGAACACAAAGAAATGGCCTAATGAATCCTGATATTTGTAGTTAATTGGTAGAGTCTGAAGATGAAACGTGAACCCGCGTGTCCAGAACTAGCTAAACACACACACACACACACCGGGGCCAGGAGCTGAGTCTCGACCCCTGCAACCACAACTAGGTGAGTACACACACACACACAACGTGTGGACGATTTCGTCAAAAATTACGAAATAGTAATGGCACTCATAATTTTAAGTAAAATATCAGAGCAGTGTATATAAATAAAAGGTCAAGAAATAAAGTATCCGATAGAATAAAGTTATGTTATTAGAGGAGAGGAAATGAAATAATAATATCAGTCAAAGAAACAACCCATATGACAACATGGGTTATGCTTCTTATTCAAGTTAGTATTCATGCGCCCACGTCAACTCCTGTATTAGATAGTGCTCTGAAATTTGTCCCAGAGTTGAAAGACGAGACGAGGACAGACTAAAAATCGAAATCCTATGTCCCTGGAAGAAAGAAATATGGAAGATGCGATCAATATTTACTAAATATTAAAGTATCACAAGGAAGGCCTGGTGAAGGAGGGCCGTGGGGGCGTTGACCTCTCTGAACCACCTCCAGGTAGACTCCAGGTAGGGATACACTGACAGTGGAGGGACCAGAACGAGGAGACAAGGATGCGAGAAAAAAGATGTAAATGTAGTAGAGATGTACACTGAATTAAGAGAGGTAGTAAGAATAGGCTACATGCCTGAATTTAAAAGTAGATACAAAGAAACTCAAATGCTTTGAGATCAAGTGAACATATCAAGTAGAGAGTGACCGGCGGGACCCAACAGCTAAAGCTCAATTCCTGCTCTTAGCACACACGCAGGTGACCCATTTTACGTCCACACATCTATATAAACAGCAAACTGTTCTGACAGCACTACAACAAGTGCTCGTGATGTTGCTGCCTCGCAAGTCTTATTGAAATTCGACAGAAAATTCAACTTTCGTAATGATTTCTTTTTCAACTCCTTTTTAACATTTTCATTCCCGTCGGGAACAGATGCTGCAGTTCGGAATTTCACTTATAAGAAACTAACAGCGGAATGTGTCCCAATTCTTATAAATCCGCTTTAAGAGGGAATATCGGAAATCCGGAGTATCTTATTGGATATTGAGGCCAGGACGGCAGGAGCAGCAGAGGCAGCTGTAGCGACAACTATAGCAGCAGCAGAGGCAGCTGTAGCGACAACTACAGCAGCAGCAGAGGCGGTAGCAAGGTCTCGCAAATGGACTCCATACGGACAAAAAATCTCGAAATATCTTAGTTGCTATCATCGCCTGGATCTTATAAGGAGCATTCTTGAAGCTGCCGTGGCGGAGGTGTCGTCCCCGTGCAGGTTAACGACTGCACTTGTCGTTTTCCAGAACGCTGTAAAATCCTCTAAGATAAAAAGTGTTTCGCTTCCTTCCTCGACCATAACATTTTTCTTCAAGAAATCCAACCTTGTTATTACGTTGTTATCCTTTTCTATGTCAACAAAACGAAGAGTATTGTCTGTCTGTCCGTCTTACTGTCTCCTAGGTAAACATTTCTGGGTTTTTTTTCAGATTCAGGTGACATATATGGGAGTACAAAGAGGTAACATGTCTGTGTCACACCGAGTGAACGGATGATCGAGCCTCCAGCACTGCTTGCAATTAATGACTATACCAGATTAATGGTTCATGCAGAATATGGTATTTATTTATTCTCAACACTTGGTTATGGTATAGACTTTTATGAAGCATAAACACATTCCCCAACAAACTCTGTTTAGAGCTTGTTGATATAGTCGACAGTACACCATTTAGATTTACACACGTTTTTGACAGTTGAACACAAAGAATATCGTTGCACAACATCTTTTTGCGTCACCGTGACTCAGCTCCAACTAAGCTGAGTCCTGTACAGATGCTGAGGCTGCATCTGGAAGGCCCCTCATTAAACGTACTATCGCAGGTCTATCAGGTGAGATCGCTCTCTCAATACTCACCATCGTTATCAGGAAGATGCTGCGCCCTCTGACAAACCAATTATAACTTGTGATGGAAGAATTTTTGTAGACTTGTTAAACAAACACACTGCGAGGTTATATGTAGTGATAATTGTTTTAATCTTGGGGGAAGCGGCCAAACCCATAGGGGATTGAGAGGCGGGGAGAATGGAACTTGTCACAACCAATATGACAGAACAGACGCAAAATAATACAGAACTCAAGAGCTGTAGTTTGATCAATACTAGACTGGTGATAACAACGTCTTATACTTCCGTTAAAAAAACGTTCGATTCTCCTGCGATTATGCCCCATACACTGTGTAACCTTATATAACTGGCAGGTCTTAATGTAGTCTCTCTCTCTCTCTCTCTCTCTCTCTCTCTCTCTCTCTCTCTCTCTCTCTCTCTCTCTCTCTCTAATATACTTTGTAAAACTTTCAGGTTGTAAAATTATTTTAATTTTAGTGGTAAGGATGAAACAATCTGAAAAATCGTAAATTATCGGCAGTTTCGATTAAAAGTGTGATAATTTACGTATTTTAGCGAAAAATGCTGTCAGAAAATGCCTCTAACTACTCTGAAACGTCAAAATATGCAATAATAATATAGTTTTTTATATAGACTTTCAATTGCTCTTCAAGTCCTCTTACTTTTTTTATATCTTAAAGTTTATACTTTTCTCATAACAATTTCTTTTTAGCTCTTAGTCCTCATCCTTCCTCTCGTCAGATGTTACTCTCCTCCTGTGTCTGCTCCACACTTACTCTGATAGTCTCCTCCTGTGTCTGCTCCACACTTACTCTGATACTCTCCTCCTGTGTCTGCTCCACACTTACTCTGATAGTCTCCTCCTGTGTCTGCTCCACACTTACTCTGATAGTCTCCTCCTGTGTCTGCTCCACACTTACTCTGATAGTCTCCTCCTGTGTCTGCTCCACACTTACTCTGATACTCTCCTCCTGTGTCTGCTCCACACTTACTCTGATACTCTCCTCCTGTGTCTGCTCCACACTTACTCTGATAGTCTCCTCCTGTGTCTGCTCCACACTTACTCTGATAGTCTCCTCCTGTGTCTGCTCCACACTTACTCTGATAGTCTCCTCCTGTGTCTGCTCCACACTTACGCTGATAGTCTCCTCCTGTGTCTGCTCCACACTTACTCTGATACTCTCCTCCTGTGTCTGCTCCACACTTACTCTGATAGTCTCCTCCTGTGTCTGCTCCACACTTACTCTGATAGTCTCCTCCTGTGTCTGCTCCACACTTACTCTGATACTCTCCTCCTGTGTCTGCTCCACACTTACTCTGATACTCTCCTCCTGTGTCTGCTCCACACTTACTCTGATACTCTCCTCCTGTGTCTGCTCCACACTTACTCTGATACTCTCCTCCTGTGTCTGCTCCACACTTACTCTGATACTCTCCTCCTGTGTCTGCTCCACACTTACTCTGATAGTCTCCTCCTGTGTCTGCTCCACACTTACTCTGTTACTCTCCTCTTGTGTCTGCTCCACACTTACTCTGATACTCTCCTCCTGTGTCTGCTCCACACTTACTCTGTTACTCTCCTCCTGTGTCTGCTCCACACTTACTCTGTTACTCTCCTCCTGTGTCTGCTCCACACTTACTCTGTTACTCTCCTGTGTCTGCTCCACACTTACTCTGATGAGCATATTTGCTAATATCTACATGTATTCTTTCAACGTTTGTCAGTCTGTAATTTGGTATCAGTGAACTGTTTTTGGGTATCAGAATAACGTTCTTAGTGCGCAATGAACAACGTTATTGCCACTGTTACCTGATTTTTTTCCCCGGCCTCACATCATTGAAGTTAATCCTTACAGAGCAAGGAATGTTTGTTAAGCTTCTCACAGTGTTTTTGGGATCATTGTTATACGTTTCGAAATTATTATCAATATTTACAATTAATCATTTTGCTTCCTAATGACCTGACTGAACGTTCCAGTTAACATTAGAGTTAACATTTTCACGAGCATTATTGTATATCTGATATTCACAGTTAACAATTTGAAGTCGTTTAGACGATGTTTAAACGTCTTCAGGTCACTCGGAATATGATAATGGTCCAATTAGGACCGAAACGTCGTGGTAAGTTTTTCTCTTTTAAGTGCGGGATATTTGTGTGATGGACCGAAACTTCGTCTTATGACTCACGAAATCGTAATGACACGATTGCAAACAAACCATACCACGGGTGGGGTTCGAACCCGCGGTCACAGAGTCTCAAAACTCGGGTTCGAACCCCACCCGTGGTATGGTTCGTCTTATGATTAATTTCCAGCAAGGAAGGCTGAGGTAAGGCTTCTTTTTTGACCGACTGTCTGGTCAACCAGGTTCTGGCAGGTAGCGGCTCACAGGCCCACTTAACTATCACAGTCTGGTTGATCAGGCACCTGTAAGATATAGTGGTTCAGTTACCTTTGGAAACCTCTGTTTCCAGCAATTATTTTTAATGTCTACTGAAACAACTAGTTCGAAACGTCGTCACACGTTACAGTCTCCTAAATGCAGGTTATTTGTGTACTAATTACCTCCCATATCCCATGCGCTGCATGATCCATGTGGGTTTAGTGCTTCCCCATGATAAGAATTTTGATAAGCCCATATCAGTTTTTTATTAATTCTAATATAATTATTCACTTCAGTTCCTCCTGTTTAATTATCATCCATCATCAAGCTTTCTTATTTATAATCAAACATCATCAATCTTTCCTCTTGATAATCCCTATCATCAAGATTTCCTCTTGATAATTCCAAATCATCAAGCTTTCTCTTAATAATTCCCATCATTAAGCTTTCTGCTTCATTATTACTATCATCAAGCTCTCTTATTTATTATCCCCATCAAGCTTTCCTCTTGATAATCCCCCATCATCAAGCTTTCCTCTTGATAATCCCCCATCATTAAGCTTTCCTCCCGATAAATCCCCGTCATCACCCTTTCATCCCCTGATAATTCCCCATCATGGCCCCATCATGGCCCCATCCCCAGCCACCCCATCACTTGGTCAAATACATGAAACGTTTGGCAAACACAATAACAGATGGCAGACCCAGAGGAACAAACAACCCGCCATTTTCTGAAGACTTCCAGCATTATTTTCCGAGTATTGAGAGAGGGAGAGAGAGATAGAGAGAGAGAGGCAGACAGGCAGAGACAGGCAGACAGAGATAGTTTAGGGGTGAGGGAGGATCGAGGAAGTGAAAAGGGGATCAGGGTGGAGCTGTGCAGAACACAATAGACGGACTAAGCACGTACTTAGAGCACCAACAAAACAGAAGCTCCATAAAAAGAGCACTTTTTTTAAAGAATTTAAAATCTGGTATTTCACAAAATAGCATAGAACTATCCATCATGAAAAAAAAAATAAAAAAAAAATTCACTCCACTAAACACTCTTCTACACTTTTCCATCGAAATAATAAGGGAAAAATGATGGCAATGAAAATAAAAAGAAAATAATTCCAGTAAACCAAAAACAGTTTTGAGGCCTAGAGATAAATTCCGAGTATCTATTTACTAGATTCTTACTGATACACTTGAAGTTCGTCTAACAATGTTCACAAGGATACGAAAAGCTGGTTAAATAAACACGAATGCAGTATAGTGCGATCCTTTATTAACAACGGTTCGCCCACACAGTGGGCTTTATCAAGTCACAAACAGATCTACCTGGGTAAAGAGTACATGAATATATATATATAGTGTGGAGAGTCAGTGGGAGAATGACTCTCCACACTATATATATTCATGTACTCTGCCCAGGTAGATCTGTTTGTGACTTGATAAAGCCCACTGTGTGGGCGAAATGAAATGATAATAATAATAATACTAATAATAATAATCTTTATTTCTACAAGTCCTTGTACAAGGTATACAGTCCTAGCTGACATCAATGACATACTACTATATAGAAATCCGCTTGTTATGCAGAGCATTTCGAACAAATTAGATCAATTTTGTCCCCAGGATGCGACTCACACCAGTTGACTAACACCCAGGTGCCTATTTTACTGATAGGTGAACATGGACATCAGGTGTCTTAAGGAAACACGTCCTAATGTTTCTACCGGTACCGTGGATCGAACCAGGGACGTCACTGTGTGAACTGAGAGCACTAGCACTATACTGCATTATGCTGCAATTGTGCTTATTTTTCCATCGTGTCGGTATTTTATAACATGTTCATCTGAACATGAATCTCTGTTGGGGAAATGTGGAAGTTCATCTGTTATAAGCACAGTGTTTAATGAAACAGGAACAATGGAATACAGTGACAGAGCTTCATAACAATAGTGAAAGACGAAATGTAATGTGTATTTCCAAACATAGAGAGTGCACTAAATATTATTATTTTTTTTAAAACGTTGAGGATTATTAACTTCTCCACATAACTCTGTTTTATTCAGCTAAATTATAAAAGAAATTAGAAAGACTCAGAGAACAACAGTATGTCAGGACAGGAATGAGTCACTCGCCCTTCTTACTGTGTACGAAAGTGGACACCCTTCATCGACTCCTTCAAAGAGAGGAAACTCCTTGAAGATTTTCATTTACGTCTTGAGAACGCCTTATGTCGATAATTCTATCATTATTACAATTATTAGCCGTGGGATAAGGACTGCTGTTCTACGTCGTTTCAACGCTCGTTAACCTCACACTGAGACGAACTAGTTTAATGTGATGAAACGAGATACGATCCTTATTCCATTTTTACTAATCATTTAGACCAGACCTGCACTCCCTTTCATCCTGCAAATTTTCCTCTATGAAGGACAGGTAAGAAGCCGACGTGTATTAATTCAAACACACGTACTGAGAAGCCTTTAATAAAAATGACTTTTCCGTGGCTTCCTATTGGCTTCATAAAGCTGTAAGCGAAACGTCGTTTTTAAATATAGGCTTGCACTATCTACGTGTCTTTAATCCTCCTACTCATCTTTGCTTAACCATCCGGACCAGAATCTCTCTTTTACCAAGTCTTCTTCATCCTTTTTCCCCTCTTCCCAACTGTGGCTTGATTTAAACGCTCAGACTCTGGTATTCCCTTCAATAGATTTAATGAAGTTTTTTCCATTCGAAATGTTGTTGACAGTAAAGGCATGTCTTTGTGAGTTTTTTTTTCCCTCTCGACGTGAAAGGTCGGCAGAAAACATGAGAAGTCACCAGGGAAGGTCTGAGGACGAGCTGAAGGGCACGAGATCAGTGTGAGAGGTTAGTGTGAGAGGTCAGTGTGAGAGATCATAGTGAGACGTCCATGTGAAGAGTGAGAAGTCAGTGTGCCGTATGAAAGGTCAATGTGTAGCGCCTGAGGTGAATATGAGAGGCCAGTGAGGAGTGTGAGGCTAATATGGAGTGTATGAGGTGAGTGTGAGAGGTCGGTGTGGATTCTAACAAATAAGTGTGGAGTGAGAGAGATTAATAAGTAGAGTTTAATTAAAGTATTGTATATTCATGGTTTAAAAAAAACAGACATGTAGATGAATAAGACACATTTGCAACACCTCTGTAACTGTATTATGGAGACATTTCGCCAACCATTCGTTATATTAGTCCAATACAGAGGCATCCCCAGACACCGCAGCACTCACGGTGGAAACTTTCAGAGATGATACCAGATGCGATCTTCCCGACTGGCTATCAGAAGAAAGGCTGAAAGAAAAAGGAGGAGGAGGAGGAGGAGGAGGAGGAGGTGCATTGCTCATCACAAACCTAATGCTGGAGACGGTGGAAGCCATGAAATAGTAGTTTAAGGTGACCAGACTTCATCAGCACTGATGAATTTGTGGGAGACGGTGGAGGACGTGAAGCAGTAGTTTGAGAAATTCCGGTAGTTTTTGGTATTGAGGTATTCAGTCCAACAATCTCCATGACTCTGAAGTGGGTGTCCAAAGATGAAGACATAAACTGGTGACAGGAGAGATGAGGCAGTTTGGAGGTGGAGTCACAGGTGGGCGGAGCAGACTGTCATGCAGTAGGTTAGGCAAGAATTAAAGTTGTAGAAGGATTCTCTGTACCAAGAGTCCAAGGTGATGCGGCTGTCAGACAAGCATTATATATTCATGGCTTACAAAAGCCGACAAGTGGATGGATAAGACATATGGTGACCACTTGGGAATCTTGACTGAACAGACGTTTCTCCAACCAATGGCGCTATCTGTCCAATACTGATAATGCTGACAGCATAACATGACGATAGACGTGGAAGGATAGAGATCAGTGTCATAGATAGCGTGGTGTAGAATAGGTCAGAGTGTGAGAGGTCAGTGTCATAGGAGGAGTCAGAGTTTAGAATAAGAGGTCAGAGTTTAGAATAAGAGGTCAGAGTTTAGCGTGAGGGAACAGACTTAACCGTGAGGGTCCGATTTTAGCATGAAAGATCAGAGTTTAGCGGGAAAAGTCAAAGTTTATTGTTGATGGTTAAAGTTCAGTTTAAGAGGTCAGAGTTCACCAGTAGAGGCCATAGTTCAGCAGGAGAGGTCATAGTTCAGCAGGAGAGGCCATAGTTCAGCAGGAGAGGCCATAGTTCAGCAGGAGAGGCCATAGATCAGCAGGAGAGGCCATAGTTCAGCAGGAGAGGCCATAGATCAGCAGGAGAGGCCATAGTTCAGCAGGAGAGGCCATAGATCACCAGGAGAGGCCATAGTTCAGGAGGAGAGGCCATAGTTCAGCAGGAGAGGCCATACATCAGCAGGAGAGGCCATAGTTCTGCAGGAGAGGCCATAGATCAGCAGGAGAGGCCATAGTTCAGCAGGAGAGGCCATAGATCAGGAGGAGAGGCCATAGTTCAGTATGAGAAGTGTCAGCTTGAGATTGTATAGAGTACAGAGGACCAGCGCGGAGAACCAACCCGGAGAACCAATACGGAGAACCAACACGGAGAACCAACACGGAGAACCAACACGGAGAACCAACACGGAGAACCAACACGAAGAAACAACACGGAGAACCAACCCGGAGTAACAGCACGGAGAAACAACACGGAGAACCAACATGAAGAACCAACACGAGGCGTGAGAGGTCAGTGTGGTGAGAGGTGACGAGAGACGTGACCCAATATTTGCTGTTTGATGAAGCTTATTGGCAAAGTGTCTAGCCCAGACCTGCTCTCCTCACTGGATGATTGTGCCTCTGTTTATTGTGGCCCAGTGACTATACCTAAACTCTCTCTCTCTCTCTCTCTCTCTCTCTCTCTCTCTCTCTCTCTCTCTCTCTCTCTCTCTCTCTCCTCTCTCTCTCTCTCTCTTCTCTCTCTGTCTCTCTCTCTCTCTCTCTCTCTCTCTCTCTCTCTCTCTGTCTTCTCTCTCTCTCTCTCTCTCTCTCTCTCTCTCTCTCTCTCTGTCTCTCTCTCTCTCTCTATGAAACTACTGAGAAAGATGAGCGCCGGAGAAAATACGGATATTATCCTAACTCCACAAGACTTTGAAAAGGCAATAAATAACATGCCCATGCACTCTGCCCCATGCCCAGACTCATGGAACTCCGTGTTCATCAAGAATTGCAAGATGCCCCTGTCACGTGCCTTCAGCATTCTATGGAGAGGAAGCATGGACACAGGGGTCATCCCACACACACACACTGACACCTTTGTGGCAATTGCAAAGAACTACAGACCTATAGCACTAACATCATATATCATAAAAATCTTTGAGAGGGTTCTAAGAAGCAAGATAGCCAACCAACTAGATACCCAATTACACAACCCAGGGCAACACGGGTTTAAAGCAGGTCGCTCCTGCTTGTCCCAGCTACTAGACCACTATGACAAGGTCCTGGATGCTATAGAGGATAAACAAAATACAGATATAGTATACACAGACTTTGTAAAAGCTTTCGACAAGTGTGACCATGATGTAATAGCGCACAAAATGCGTGATAAAGGAATAAAAGGAAAAGTTAGTAGATGGATCTATAACTTCCTGACGAATAGAACACAAAGAGTAATAGTAAACAGAGTAAAGTCCCAGACAGCTATGGTGAAAAGCTCTGTACCACAAGGCACAGTACTCGTTCCCATTCTATTCCTCATCCTCATTTCTGACACAGACTGAGATGTAAGCCATAGCTCCGTGTCTTCCTTTGCGCATGACACCCGGATTGCCATGACAGTGACCGCCATCGAAGACACCGCAAGACTCCAAGCGGACATCAACCACATCTTGAAATGGGCTACTCAAAACAATATGAAGTTCAACGAGATATAGATATAGAAAACTTGAGGAAATTTAAAATGTATCAGGGTATGTGACAAATTCTAACCATACAATAAATAGAAAAAGTAATGTGAAGGACCTGGGAGTGATAATGACAGAGGATCTCGCCTTTAAAGACCACAACAATGTATCTAACTCATCTGCTAGGAAAATGATAGGATGGATAATGAGAACCTTCAAAACTAGGGATGCAGAGCCCCTGATGATTCCCTTCAAATTGCTTGGTCTCTCTAGGCTGGAATACTGCTGTACACTAACGGCCCCCCTTCAAGGCTGGCGACATTGCTGACCTGGAGATTGTACAAAGAACTTTTACGGCACATAAGTACGATAAGGCACCTAAATTACTGGGAACGGTTGATGGTCCTTGATCTGTATTCCCTGGAACGCAGGCGAGAGAGATACATGATAATATACACTTGGAAGGTCCTCAAGGGATTGGTACCAAACCTGCACACGAAAATTACTCCCTAGGAAAGCAAAAGATTCGGCAGGCGATGCAACATTTTCCCAGTGAAAAGCAGGGGCGCCACGAGTACACTGAGAGACAACACAATAAGTGTCCGGGGCCAAAGACTGTTCAACTGCGTCCCATCATACATAAGGGGGATTACCGATAGATCCCTGGCTGTCTTCAAGAAGACACTGAACAGGCACCTAAAGTCAGTACCTGATCAACCGGGCTGTGGTTCGTACGTCAGTTATCGTGTGGCTAGCAGTAACAGCCTGGTTGATCAGACCCTGATCCACCATGAGGCCTGGCCTCAGACCGAGGCCCAGGGGCGTTGAACCCCGAAACCCTCTCCAGGTAAACTCCAGGTATTGTCCTTGATTTGTTCCATGCCTTGACCTGGTCTTCTATTTCTCCTCATCTCTTCGCCTAACGTGTCTTTCGGTTTTCTCCTTTTATTTCTCGCATTAGAAATTTGATAAAAGTCAATGGCAGGTCGAAACGTCAAAAGTTTCTTCTCCAAACTGTGGGGGATCAGTTGTTAACTGTACCATGATACAGTTCACAACTGACACTTCGTCTCTCCTATTAACCTATTTCACTCTCAACCGCCTCCCCCTCCCCCAGTGAGTGCTAGAACAAGTTAATAAGCAGCTATAGTTAGCTACAGTTAGGCGTCCGGTGTGGCGTCGAGTGTGGTACCGTCGGTAAAGCACTGCGTACCTTGTCACAAGGTTCGTAGGTTCGAGTCTCCGTCGGCCAGAGATCAGTGTTTGTGAATATTTCGCCTGCTCTTGCGAATTCCTAGATATATATATATATATATATATATATATATATATATATATATATATATATATATATTTTTTTTTTTTGAGGATTTGTTAAATGTTGATGAAGACAGGGAAGCTGTGATTTCGTGTGTAGGGCAAGGAGGAATAACATCTTGTAGGAGTGTGGAAGAGCCAGTTGTGGGTGTAGGGGAAGTTCGTGAGGCAGTGGGTAGAATGAAAGGGGGTAAGGCAGCTGGGATTGATGGGATAAAGATAGAAATGTTAAAAGCAGGTGGGGATATAATTTTGGAGTGGTTGGTGCTATTATTTAATAAATGTATGGAAGAGGGTAAGGTACCTAGGGATTGGCAGAGAGCGTGTATTGTTCCTTTGTATAAAGGCAAAGGGGACAAAAGAGAGTGCAAAATTATAGGGAATAAGTCTGTTGAGTGTACCTGGTAAAGTGTATGGTAGAGTTATTATTGAAAGAATTAAGAGTAAAACAGAAAGCAGGATAGCAATGAACAAGGGGCTTTAGGAAAGGTAGGGTGTGTAGACCAAGTGTTTACAGTGAAACATATAGGTGAACAGTATTTGGATAAGGGTAAAGATGTTTTGTGGCATTTATGGATTTGGAAAAGGCGTATGATAGGGTAGATAGGGGGCAATGTGGCAGATGTTGCAGGTATATGGAATAGGAGGAAGGTTACTGAAAGCAGTGAAGAGTTTTTATGAGGATAGTGAGGCTCAGGTTAGAGTGTGTAGGAGGGAAGGGACTATTTCCCAGTAAAAGTGGGCCTTAGACAAGGATGTGTGATGTCACCGTGGTTGTTCAATATATTTATAGATGGGGTTGTAAGAGAAGTGAATGCGAGGTCTTGGCAAGAGGTGTTGGGCTAAAAGATAAAGAAGCAAATACAAAGTGGGAGTTGTCACAGTTGCTTTTTGCTGATGACACTGTGCTTTTGGAGATTTGAGAAGCTGCAGAGGTTGGTGGATGAATTTGGTAGGGTGTGTAAAGAAGAAAATTGAAAGTGAATATAGGAAAGAGTAAGGTGATGAGGATAACAAAAAGAATAGGTGACGAAAATTGGATATCAGATTGGAGGGAGAGTATGGAGGAGGTGAATTATTCAGAAAATTTGGGAGTGGACATGTCGGCGGATGGGTCTATGAAGGATGAGGTGAATCATAGAATTGATGAGGGGAAAAGGGTGAGTGGAGCACTTCGGAGTCTGTGGAGACAAAGAACCTTGTCCATGGAAGTAAAGAGGGGAATGTAGGAGAGTATAGTTATACCAACGCTCTTATATGGGTGTGAAGCATGGGTGATGAATGTTGCAACGAGGAGAAGGCTGGAGGCAGTGGAGATGTCATGTCTGAGGTCAATGTGTGGTGTGAATATAATGCAGAGAATTCGGGTTTGGAAATTAGGAGGAGGTGCGGGATCACCAAAACGATTGTCC